>NDGN011557466.1:1286-13885 GCA_002564285.1 Tympanoctomys barrerae | reverse complement strand
TGGATGGTTAAGACCAAGATATAACAAGACCTATATAACAAAAAATGTAACTTTTGTATCTGACAAGGCCAGTCAAATCCCCTCAGGAGTTCCCCTGAAACTCTGTACAGAAGTTTGTAGATCCTTTGTCAGTGTCAGCCATGTGGATAAGTCATGCCCATTGCTTGACCAATTTTCTCTCTGTGAAAGACTGAGAGAATTTTTTTCTCTCCATATGACTCATTAGGCACACTCTACATCATTGATCACTTTCCTCTGTGGCCCCATAATATCCTTGATTAGAAAATTTGGGACACCACTGAGTTACAGGATGTTACAGTACAGGTTCACTTATGTCCTGAGTCCTCAATGACCTTGAAGAGCTGGGGCCAAAATGTTGGCTATCCTTATAGCCCTTCTTTTTCTCTAATATTTTGGTCTACAAACTTAAGTTGTTAACCCTCCAGAAGTTTAATGATATTATTACCCTGGAACATAGGCTGTTGAGCTTATCAGTATCTGTCTGAATATCAAAAACATGAAACTAGCAGTTAATTAGTAGGATTCTCACCCTGACTAACTATATATGCTGTTACCTGTGAAAGAATCAACTGCATTGAAGATAGCAATGTGTAATACTGGGGCCATTCTTGGAATCCCTGTCATTCTGGTCTTTGAAAAGTGTACTGCTTCTAATGCCATATCAGTTACTGATACTCTCTCTCAAGTAAATGTTTGTTTAAAAATGAAAACAAGAGACAGGAAAAAAGATGTCATAGGACTGTTCTGCTACAATGTTGTATATGGTTAGATTCCTAAATTTCTGAGTAAAAATTTGTAATTGTTTACTTCTATTTTTAACACTTTTATTGTGTTTAGTTTTCTTTTTCCATTTTGTACAGATTTAAAGTTTACCATATTAACAATTGATGGAAAAATACTTGTTCCATGTGATGTCGAAAGCAGTTAATCCTTAAAATTTTCACTTTGACTGACTATGCACTAATATCTGTAATCTGAGCAACTACATTGAAGAAAATAATGTGCAGTATGAAAACCAAGTTGATGGGGCCAGGGAGATGGCTCAGTGGAATAAGCACTTCCCTGGCAAGCACAAGGGCCTGAGTTGAATCCCTGGATCTGAAAAAAAAAAAAAAAAGAAAGAAAGAAAGAAAGAAAAGAAAACCACAGTTGAATACTTCTCATCTTGTTCTTCTAAATGTATAGTGTTTTATGTCTTATCAATTATGATTATACTCTCTTTCAAGAAAATTTTTAAAAAGTAAAAATGACAATAAAAATTTAAGATTTATTGAAAGCAAGGGTTACTGTTCAGTTATTTGTCCAGTTTTGCATACCTATATCTGTTAAACTGAGCAACACATTTGACTATAAAAATAAGTGATCTAACAATCATTGTTAACTTGCTACTCTTATTTTGAAAATCTATATGATATATAATGTTTCTGTTTTTGCTTATGTTTATTCTTTTGTTTTTGTTTATACTCTTTAAAATAAAACATACAAAAAATCCCACTATTAATATTTGTATTGGAAATATTCAAAGTGTGCTTTTATTTGATGTGACCTAACATAACTACAAATCCACATCTAAGTATTAAATAATCTATTTCGTTCACTCCCTTATCAGTCTTATGCTGTGACACAAATGAGACCTCAACATTTTTACAACTTGAAAATTTAGAAAATCTGCTGTCTAATCACAACCAAATTAAATTTGACATGAGTCACAGGATAACTAGGAAAGTCTTACATTGCCAGATGATTGGAAAGATGTCCCTGAATATTACATTGTTCAAATAAACCTCCCGAAAGAAACCATATGTGCATATAATTTACAGAAAAAATGTGGAAAGAAGTCATGAATATTATGGATTTAAGCCAGAGTAGTGCTTAGGAGTAAATGCATGGTGTTAAGTGCTTATACTAAAAAGGAAAAAGATCTTAAAATCAATAACCTAATAATACATTCAGCTGAGAGCTATAATGTGATTATAAATTGGAAAACTCAGTAATAACACAACTATTACATTTAAATTAATCTATCAGTTCATTTAGTACCAATCAAAATCTGATTTTTTTTGATGCAGGGTAATCATGACCTTTTGATTCTCCTGCCTCAGCCTACTACAGTGCTGATATTACAGATTTATGCCACCATATCCAGTAATAATTCATAGAACTTCTTTTGTAAAAGTTGACAAAGTGATACAAATCTGATTCAAATATAGGAATTCAATATGTCTAGAAGAAGTAAAGCAATCTAGATAAATAGTGTAAAACATTAATTGACCCAATGGCTTACTGTACAGCCATATGAATTGAAACATTGTGATTCTTTAGGGATACATTATAGACAAATTGTACAAAAAGGACAGCCTAGAAAAGTATTCACCAACATTCAGTGGATTTTACATAGGTATAAAGGTAATATGGTTGGGAAAAGGTTAATTCTTTTCAAAATTATGGTGCTTTATGCAACTGAGTCTGACTGTATTCTTTCAGTGATTGACAGTTGAAAACTTTAAATCTTACTTTCCCTTTCTCACCTTCTTCCTTCTAGCCAGGCAGATTGCCGAAGAAATCCCAGGTGCTTCCTCACTCCTTCAGTGTGAGTTTGGAGTTAAATTCCTGTTGAAGAAGCTTTAGTCTGGCCTTGTTCCTTACCCACTGCCTAAAGTCCAAGCTGGAATCTTCTCCCAGCTTTCGTAAGCCATTTACAGACAATATTGGAAATCTGGGCCTACGTATCCCAGAAATCCTCATTATGTGAGTAATAAAACATGCTGTAGTATGTCTTGGTCTTTGTTGGTAGCATCACCAGAGCTTACATCTGATCTAAGTTTTGTTGTTTCCACAAGGGCACTGTAGCAGGAGACTAATCAAATATTTATATAAAAATATAAAATTGAACCCGACCATGACATCAACATCCTACACACAAATCCATCTGGGAAGCAACCTTGGAGTACAGTAAAAGCTGCTACTATAAAATATCTAGGATAATATATAGATATAAAAAACATTTTCTACAAAACAATATTGCAGGGTTTTGTTCTTTTTTTTTTTTTTAAAGCAAAATGTCACCAAAACTAAAATCATCCCTTCCATGAAAGTGAACAATAAAAGACACAACATAGCAGAAAGTATCTGGGACACACAAATCTGATTAAGATTTAACATACAGAATAAACATGTACATATATATGGTTTGAACTTTGTATGCTATGTACATCTATGAATGCACCACAGTGGATGCATTCATTACATACTGCAAACATGTACGAATAAAAATTAAAACGAACAATAAATTAAAAATTTTAAATCCTTATTACGGTAAAAGACACACTGGCAAGACTCATGGGATACACGTGGTTGAAGCAAGGGAAGTATTTTGAGTTCTGTGGGCAAAATTCAATAACTCTTACAGTAACATTCTTTGGTATTTCATTTATTATATATTTTGATTCAGAAATCTATGGGGAGCAGCTGAGACAGAGGAGCGCAAACCCTTTGGGACCAGAGCACAGCCAGTCCCAGGAACGTGGAACGCCAAAGGAAGGCCGTGCTAACAATTTGCCTGTTAGCTCAGAGGCATGACAGCAGTTTTTCCAGCCCTTTGGTGTTCTTCTCGGTTAAGCACAACACAAGCAGGTCAGCAAAACACTGACTCCTAGGACTTTTGGCCATCACTTGTTTCCCCTTTTTACCCTGTATCACGAAGATGCTGGGTCCAGAAGAGCACCTCCGCCTCTCCAAGTGAGGGCCGCCTCACCTGGTCCCCGCTTTACTCTTCCTCTGTGTCTTTTCTTAATCTCCCATCACTCCCCACGGGTCGTGATGGACATGACAGAAATCTCCCTAAAATCCGTGCTGTTGAATACAGACATATCCCTATCACTCTTGATTCGCTGAAGCATTTCTGGAAGCTTTTTCTTCACTGCCTCTAACAGGTTAGATCACAATACAGGGACTGCAGCTGTCAAGTGCCCGCCAATGGAAAAGCTGGCTTGGAAAATGCGCAAGCGTGTCCTTCTCCAACTTGTCCCTTGCATCTGGCGTCATGAGGCTTCTGGCTGCTCCCCAAGATCAAAAGGACCGTGAAAGGTACCTATCTTGAGTCAGTGCAGGACATTAAGGTAGCTACAGCTGCTCAACTAAATACATAATAAAGGACTCCAAGAACAACTGCAGGAAGTGAAAAGAACTTTAGGAAGTGTGTGTTCAATACGGTGAAGGGGTTCAAGCAGTGAGTCTTTTATCATAATATTTTGGTAGGATATTTAAAATAGGCACTGGATATTTTGATCCCATACATTACACAAGCACAGTCTTTAAAATGACTAATAATAAAGTACATGCTAAAATCATGTATTTTTAACACTGACCATATGAAATATTGAGCATAAGAAGTAACTAGAATCCATAAAACATAATATTGAGCTAAATGTAATCCAATTTACATTTTGGACCTTTGGCCCTCCTCCGGGTATTCAACAAATATAAATATAAACAAATATAAATAAAGATGTACTCGCACAAGTTACTTTATACTGATGTGTAATAGTTTTATTCATGGGAATTAACAAAGAATTTAAACTAAATGTATATAGTCAAATGTAATTTATTCTGCTCAGAAATAAACTAAACGTGCATCAGTCCAGATAACTACAAAAATACAGAATCCATAAACATACAGCACATCCCTGAAATTCGTGACATTCCTAATGTACCCGCGAATTGTGCAAAACAGCAAATTTCAGATAAATACCTATTTTTATATTTTTAACCCTGACTGTGCTGTGTTTCCTGCACTTATTTAATTGAATGTAACAGAATACTGTATTAATAAAGCCTTAGAAGGCACAGGGCATTTTCTCGGCATACTGGGGCTTTAAGAACAAAACCAAGCACAACTGAGATAGTTACATACAGGCAGAAAGTTGTTATGTTTCGGAAGTACTGGGGCATCTGCTAGAGTGGGTTAGAGGCAGCAGCCAATCAGCAGCAAGAGAACTGAACAGTGTCCTCAGATTGGCTACTTGCAAATCTCCCACCAAAACCAAGCAGACAAACAAAACAAAACACAATTGTGGAGGCTATTTGAGGTTTCCAAGGAATTACAAGGGTTTCTCTGAACAATGATTAATTAGATTCGGATGAAAAATACATAAATTCTGAACCGTGACTTCTAAGAGGCATACTGTACTCCGTATGTCCATATAAATTAATTCCTGTGATTATCTAGAGCAAGCAAGTTGATGCATTAGTGATGAAAATTAGAGAGGTAGTTTCCACTGTATAAGGGAGAGGATAACAGCAGAGACAGAGGCATAGGCAAACTTTCTAGGGAGATAGATTAATGGAGTTCATGTGTTTGTGAAAATGTGCTTGCTACAATGAAAGTATGCACATTTTATTCACCTTGAAGAACATCAATTAAGAAAAAAAAAAAACTCTCCAAAATATCCTAAGACTAAGTAAGGAATAAAACCGTGATACAAATTAAAAGATATCTTGGTGACAATTCCATTTGAAAGTATATTGATAATATGATTGAAAGCTTTGGCTCTGGAATGCCTTTAGACAAGTAGAGACATTAGAAGTGCTGTTGGGTGTCTATGCAAAACTATTTGGCAGAAAGTCTGTCGCCTGTCTGAAATGAATTCCAGTATTATTAAGCTCAGTATTTTTACTGCTGATGTGCAAACTGTTTTCATCAGGCTTTTATGTTTTATTCTTATAAAACATATTTTTATGCAGATACAATCTCATGATACACTAATAATATATTACCTAGCTTCAAAATATCCAAATTTAGGAAATTACAAATAGGTATAACCATTTCTATAGGCATCCTTCTGAGGTGTTCGGGTTCCTCAGGGTGTGTGTGGATAAAACTGAGGTGACATTTCTAATCCTCCAAGCTGCCTAATTCACTTTCCCAGAGCAATGCTGCTTTCATATTGGCTTACTTGAGAGATTTTGTCTGCAAAACCGTGTCTGATACTGTATCAGAAGCCAATGGTCCCACTATAGAAAAGAGATTATAGGCTTCCAGGGGCAACAGTGGGAGATCAGGGACAGGAAAGGGTCTCCTCATTTATGGAAGTGTATCTGGAATGTTGTGACATTTGCATAACCAGATGTAGTTTCAAAATTTTAAAAACTGTACATCAAAAAAGTGGGAAAATTGTTTGAGCCCCACTTTAAGAAACTGAAGCTTGACTAAGACACACACATGCGTACACACACCCACACCCACACACTACATCATGGTAAGAGTCTAAGAACATGTACATGATATACACTGTGCATTTAAATACTTTTTCCCATTTTCCATGAGCCTGGGGATGTCACTTGCTACTTTATGCACACCATGGGCACAGGGTTGCTGTAAAGACATTAAAACATGACTAGATCTTCTCATTTAAAAAATTAATATAAACATGCTATTCATTAAGTAACTATTATACATGTCTCAGCTATTCTTTTGTCATTGCTATGACAAAATACCTGACACCCAAAATTAAGGAAAGAAAGGTTTATTTAGCTCACAGTTAATGGAGGTTTCAGTCCAGCCTTGGCAGGCTCCAAGGCAGAGAGGCACAGGACACAGAATAGCTATTCAAGAGAAAGGGTAGCTTCTGTCCCCTCCTTACATTGTAATGCAGGTTATCTTGCCCAGAGTGGGTGTAACACTCACACCCATAATCTCATCATTGGATCATGAGTTAATCACACACTCTAGAAGCTGCCTCAATGGCTGCATGAGGCATTGGAAGGACAGCTGCACACAAAACATAGCAATACATAAATGAAATCTCCTCCTTTTACTTAACAGCAACAAAATTCCTGACATGAATCTAGAAATTTGCTGCAGTCCTTTTTCCACTGCTTAATGCAACAAATATGGATGGTATTTTATTTTATTATTATTATTTTTTAATTTGGTACAGTGTCTCCCTACACAGCTTGGACTCATAGTGATCCTCCTTTCTCAGCCTCCTGGGCACTGGGATTACAGTCATGCACCACCACACCAGGATTCCTGGCTGGCTCAGTGTGGGCCTGGCATGGTGTGTGGTACCAGGGAATGAACCTGGGTCCTTGGGCTTGCCAGGCAGGTGCTTAGACTATTGACCTACCTCCCCAGCCTTGGATTGTATTTCATATATGGATTATATTGTATACATGCTATGTTAATCCTTTTATGGTAAATTTATATTATTTGTATTTTTCAACAATTTTAATGAGCCTAGATTTCTGGAGATGTTTGTTATTGTGAAGGTAGAACATGTAATTGTTTTTCTTTTTTTTTCTGAAAGTTTCACCAAGCGAACTTCATGAATGCTTGCCCTGCAGTAGCTAAAACTAGGTTGGTGTAAGCACACTCTAGCATGTTCTTTATAGAGAAGACACTGCCTAAGAAAAAACAAATTCCCATTGTTAAGTTACACAGGACTACATTTTACTTTATTTATAAGAGAAATTTGTTGAAGTCACCAAGTACACTTGTAGATTGGACGACATCACCTTTCTGTGTTAGTTTTCCTTTTTGTATTTTAGAGCCTTGTTTTTGTGTGCGCATTTATGACTGTTGCATCTCTTCCCCTCTGCTTATATTCTATGTTTCCAAGTCTACACTGTCTTGTACTTGCACAACCACTCTGTACTGTTGTCATCTTATATGGCATATAATTTCTACTCTTATTTTTTATCTTCTACCTCAACACTTGTATCACCTCAGACTTGGCACCTGGGGATTTTATTTTGCCTTGAACATTGCTCACATTTTACTTGTTACTTGTTTTGTGTCATTAAAGTTTTCAGTGTATCTTGTACCTTTTGAATGCAATGTTTTGTATACTACAACATCCTATTATAACCTCATGCTTTGCCCATCTTCTGGGTTTATTTTAGCCATGAATTTACCAAATTAGGTTCAGTTTTCAAGTTCTGCATCATCTTCTACAAGCAATGATTGTAGTCTCCATTCCATTCGCAGAGGCTTTGAATGAAAATTTGGGTCTGTTCTTCACATGCGCTACCTAATCTATTAGTCCCTTGGAGGAAGTATACACTTCCATTCTGCTCTCAAAAATTTTTATCTGTTTTGAGACAGACATCAGATATGAGCCTACACAGGACCATTGTAGATTCACATGCAGAATTAAATGAATTTTTTTCTCTAGGTCCCTTTCCTCAGGAGGTCCCCCAAGCCCTGTTCTACAGTGTAACAGAGGCTCTGGTTTTTCACTCTGTGCAGCCCGAAAATCAGTCTTCTATCAGAGATTTGCAGCCCATACTACTCTTTCAGTGGTCATGGGACTGGGGCCCGCTTCAGGGAAAGCTCCATGAGAAAAAATGAGTGGAGGGAGCAAAGGGCAGTGTGTGCTGAAAAGTGCAAACGCAGGTTTTGATAAAACTTGGAAATCTACATGCTTTTGCTTTCTTTCTGAGATGTCACATAAGGAAAAAGCTTCTGGTTGTGTACTTTGTTGAGAAATTTTACGTGAAAGCAGCTGGAGAGACTGACGATAAGAAAAAAGTGTAACAAAATGAAAAACTCGAATGTTAGAATCTGCATAAACATACATGTGTAGCAGGTGAAATAAAAATAGCCTAAATAGATTTTCCTAAAAGCCACTTTCAAATATTGTATAAGAAATTTATGCAGCCACAGATATAAATTGTAATATGTTTTAATTCTACTGATTCTTATATTTATTATGCACAGGAAAAAGATCTACCTTTTTGTGACAAAGTCTCACCAAATAATTCAGGGTGCCCTTCAACTCACTACATGGCCCAGGATATCCTTAAAACACAGCAATCTTCCTGCCTCAGCCTCCCAAGTACTGGGGTTATAAGTGTGTGCCATTACTGATTTCTACATTTGTTATTTATATTAGATTTACTTTCTGCTCACAAATAAATAATATTTTAAAACAGGCGTGCATGCTTATATTTGAATAATATTATTATTTTGATAATTACAAATTAATGACAATAAGCACATTATTCTGAAACTTCCAGGAATGTTACAAGGAAATTATTAAGAGGACATTATATTTTACCATGCAATTTACTCTTTCCCACATAAAACTTTAGTAATCTATAGTTCTACAGAAGAATCTCACAGCAACTGAAATATCCATCCATATTAACTGATAATCCTCACAGAAAGTCATTTAGTGGAATTCCTTAGTAAACTGGTTGGCCCATAGAATTCAGAGTAGCAATGTGAAAAGAGAAATAATGGTATTTTGATACTACATTGAATTTGCACCTGGCATGAAACATTAGGCTTGCTAGGAAAGGCTGCAAGAAAAATGAAGGAAAGTTTTATTATATTTACATCAAAGTAATTCTACATTCAAAGAGCAATAGCCAGTCAAATGTAGGGAGAGGAACATCCATATTGCCGTGGCTGGTGTATTTGTTTTACAAAGTAATACACTAGTGCAGAGTTTTGGCAAAAGAACAAGAACTGCAGCAAAGCACAACACTTAAGTAAATGGATTGTGCGTGCATTGAAAGAAAAATGAATCCAATAGGACTTTTATTTCTTTTAGCATTTTTTTTTTGATAGACTCTGTTTTGGAAATCACGCTCATCGAAGAGTGCGAAGCTGCGACGACTACTGTTCTCAAATTACACACTTGCTGTTCTCACGTTTTGCAACTATTATTTGCACACCTACCCGAGCAGAGGTAATCAGTACCAAGAATTACAATTGCCAAAACACGTGGTAAGTGCTTGGAGTTGCAGTTCAGACTTCCATGATGTGAACCTAGGAAATCAGTATTTAAAACTGTTGTACAGTTTGGTATTTAATTATGTAAAAGCACAGGATATATAATCATCCTGAAAGTATTTTATTATCAAAATTCATAAAAGTAATGTATATTTTCAAATTGAAAACCTCTCTTCTAATCTTGTTTTCATAATGAAATTTACTTAAGTCTAATATAAGCATAATGCAGAGTACTATGTTTTCTGGACCAAAAAGTGGATGTGGAAAATAAATTCATTATTCCTTCTACAGTAGATCACCTTTTAATCTTGCTTCTATAGACAGAATAATTTTTTCCCCTGACTGCACTGATGAGAATTTCAAACTAGTTTTCAGTGAAATGAGAAGTCTTTAAAATATGGCTTTATCATATTCTATACTCTGCTTAACTTACTCTTGTGCTGCCCTTTAACTCCCTACTTCATTTGAAGACGGCGTTGTTTGCACAGTGCTATTCAGGGTGGGAGATTACATGTGCATATCGAAATTCTCTGAAAAAGACATTTTATAAAAAAATTAATTGGCACTTCCTGTTTTGCATTACCCTCATCACTTTACATCTTTGTTTTGTATCTTTGTTTTTATAAGTAGGACAAGAACGTAATTTTATAGGTTAATCTTCATCTGTCATTCAGCTGAGACCTCAATGACGCTGTGGTGCAACCTGCCTTTTTGGAGGACGAGTCATTTCCAGTGATCTAAACTCTGGGTGGTGTAAAAATAATCCATATGGCAAAATAAGTATCAGTGGAAGAGTAAATAGCTGCATATGTTTTTGAGAACAAATACAGAGAAAATCAGCTGCATACCCCAAATAAAGTTTGGGCGTTTATGTCTCCCAAAATGTTTCTGTTTATTTAGCATTTAAATTTCTGTGCATTTATTTAGCTTTGCAGTTTCATGCATATTGTTTTTTCTTCTTTTTTACCCATATGAACATTTTCATCTTGTCTGGGTATTGTGAAGCTTTGGTTGTATAAGAAGCAATTCTTTCTTAAGCTGGAAGAAAGGACACTGAGTTTCGCACTGCACCCTGCAGGTTCTGAATGGGCTCAGAGCAGCAGAGCTGACCTGCCCTTTGGCCTGGGGTGTGTTCAGAGCTTCACTGGCCTTGCGTGGATCTGTGGGAGTACACAGACTTCCAGCACACAGACATCATCAGAAAAGTCGGTCTGAAGCAGGTCTACAAGCCCTGCGTATCACCAACCCGAATTTCTCCAGACACTGTCTTCGCCTCCTACACATTTGAATTGTTCAACGTAGGTGAACTTAAAAAACAGCAATAATGGCTGTACAAACGTGTGTTACTTAAGGCTGATTAAACTATAAAGGTTTCTATTGAAAAGAAACATTTTGGTATGCATTTTTCTTTATTTCATTTGTAAGGGGAATTAAATTCAGGACCTTGCACTTGCCAGGCAGATGCCATGGCATGAGCTCTATCCCTGGCCCTGAAAAGAGACATCTAGAAGGAAATATTCATATCTTCTTGATGCTTAACAGATATTATATAACAATTACAAATTTATTAAATATATGCTTTTGATATAAAATTTATATCATTTTTCCATATACTGAGTGGCTCAGTGACTTTTGTAAAGATTTGGATTAATGTTGAAAAATGTATCCATTGTGTGTTCATTCCACATTAAGATAAAAATGTTTTTTGAACACTTCTAAAGTATGTATCGAGGTTCTTTCAGTATTCAGACTCCTGCTATTAACACAATCCTTGATAGGCATTCATATATTCAATCTTTAATTGTCATGTTAGTTTATTGCTGATTCTATAGAACATATAAAAACAGCATTACAAAATTTGTGGCCACACATGATGTTTTTGAGATGCATGTGCATATTAAAACTTTTTCTAAAACACTGAATTAATATTCATTTGCATAATTTCCAGTTTTGACTATTGTGAAAATCGTGTTGGAAGTTGACTGAACTTTTAAAAGGAGGAAAGCGGTAGTGTAAACAAGATAATTTTTGCAATACATAGTACTAGAACAAATGCACACACATCCAAAATGAATATAAACATACAATTTCCCATTCTCAACAACTAACTCAAAGTGAGTAATCACACATAAAGTTCAAAACTATACGTTTTCTAATAATAAAATATGAGAAAATTTAAATGGCCTTGCTTTTATGAGTAGGACAAGAATGTAATTTTATAGGTTAAACTTCGTCTGTCACTAAGCTGAGACCTCAGTGACGCTGTGGTGCGACCTTTTAAGATAAAAGACCAAAAACATTCCAAAAAAGAAAGAACGGATAAACTGACTGTGTGATAATTTTGTTTTAAATATGCTTTGCCAAAGTCACAGCGAAGTGTGTAAAAGTCAAGCAATATTTTGAAGTAAACTGTTTGCACTGTTATATAGTCCATTATATGACTAGTACCAAAGGTGCAAGGATTGTTAAAATTCAACCCTAAGAAAAGAGACAAACAAAAATGGCTCCAGGATATCTATAGAGATGTCGCTAAAGATGCTCGGTCTCCGCGGAAGCATACGCAGAGCTGCTAAGTGCAGGGTTTCATTAGGGATTTAAGGTTTAATCATCACTGAGCCATCACTGCACACCGATTAGAATGTCCACCTTTAAAAAACCTGACCACGGACTGCAGTTCTGCAAGGCAGCAGAGGAAGGACTGCACTCATTCCTTGCTTTTGGAATGGAAAATCATGCTGGCCTTGTGGAAAACAGTTTAGAAATTTCTTGGAAAATGAAACATCCTGTAACCCTTTGATTGAACAATCATACTTTTAGAAATTTACCAAAAAAAAAAAAA
>NDGN011557463.1:7930-20740 GCA_002564285.1 Tympanoctomys barrerae | reverse complement strand
GAAGTGAACAGGGAGTCATCCGGAGTCATCCGGCCAAGTTGACACAATGTATCAACCACTATAGTGTGTCTGTACACAGATGTGTATTCTTCCAAGTTTTCTTTTACCTTTTTACAAACTTTTTCTACTTTTGTGATATAATTTAAAAATAAATAAATGAGAGGGCCTGTCTAGGTTCTTGTGGTTGGTCCTCTTCAGATGTCATCAGGAAACTTTACTGAGAACCTTAGTGCCCTGCAAGCTGGGCCCTGAGCGGGCTGCATGGTGCTCATGGCAGGGGTCCACCCTGTGTCAGGAGGTGTCCCCAGGTACTAGAGGACTCCTTGTGGGCAACAGGAGGTAAAAAGGGATGGAAGGGCATCAGGAAAGGAAAGAACCAATTTCAGGGTGCCCTCACCACATCATCTGAGGGGAGTAAGCCCTGGGAAATAAGCAGGGAAGGATATGCATCACATAGACGCTGTCTCCTGCACAAAGCAGGATGCAGCCAGGTGACCCAGGTAACTGCTCCTGGGTGGCAGCCAACTCCAAGGGACCAGAGGAAGAGGGGAGAAGCCAGAGCCCTGTATACCGGCTCACAGCCTCATCCCAAACAGAGGTGGGACAGTTGCAGAACAAGGACCCTTGTCTCCTGCTCGGGATGCCCTCTTGCATTTCTGTGGGACTCCTGGGTGTGCTTCAGATCTCCTTCAGGTTTTCTAAAATTCCTGACAGTGTGTCCCAAGTGAGGATGTGTCACGCTGTCTCTGCCTTCCACCTCGCTGTCCCCACCCTTCCATGATCATGCTGCTTCTTGCCTTGCCTGCCCTCTGCAGCTGCTGCTAAAGCTGATGGGATGAGCGACAATGTGTGGCACACTGCACTCGGGCCACCCCCATGCCTCAAGCACACAGAAAGCCTGCCAATTTCCGATCCCAAGACCACACTACCCACAAGCTGCTGCGAAGCGCCTGTAGGACTGCTCCTTCTCTCCTACTCGTGGCCCCTCCTTTCCTCTGGATGAAGGATGTCTGCCTGCCCACTGCTGGACTGGGTATTGGGAGCTCACTGTCCACTGTTGTCTTCCTCCTTGGGTAGACCTTCCAATACTGGCAAATATTTCTCATTCAACATCCCTACCTCCCCTAATGACCTCAGTTGTAGGTATTCAAGTGCAAGCTAAAGCCATAGACTAGACAGCTCAAGAGGAAGAAAGTCCTGGGTGAACCTGGATGTGAGGCCCTGACCTGCACCCAGGTCAAAGATGGAGCCGGTGAGTAGACCAGGTTCTGCCAGGTAAGGAGATTACAGACAGCTGAGCAGAAAGGTGTGGGTAACCCCTGAACTGTGTCCCCTTCAAATTCATATGATAAAGCCTGAGTCCTCAGTACTTCAGATAACCCCTGGATTTGGAGATAGGAGCTTTAAAGAGCAATTTAAATTAAAGTGGAGCATCAGAGTGGGCTAACACCACATAGGGGCTGCACCTATGTGAAGACCGCAGGAAGCATTCACAAAGGAAAGTTCACCTGAGGACATGTAGGATGGCGGCTCGTCTGTCCATCAAGGCAATCTTCAGCTGAACACAGACCTGATCTTGCACCTGATCTTGCAATTCCAGCCACTGGAAGTAGGAGGGAAACACCCACGGTGTGCACCCTTGCCAGCAAATACATGCGGGGCAGCGGTGTTAAAGAAAGGCGCTGTGGAGGGTGGGGGTGGTGGTAAATAAGTTCTCCTTCCTTCTGGATCCTGCTTCTATTGTGAAGGACTCACACTAGAGATAGAAGCTGGACTTCTCACTTCCTGTCTACTTGAGAGTAGAGAAATCCCTCACCAGACAGGGGAGTTTGGGAGGAGGCGCTGGCCTTTCAGAGGCCGTCCTTCCTTCTTGCTCCCCTGGCATCGGCCTCTTGGTAGAGAGTGGTGAAAAGCAGTCAACATTCCTGTTCCTGCCCAAGGTCCTCCTGCCTGGGGCTCAGGATGCATGCCACCGGAAGCTCACAGTGGCTGTGCCGCGAACCCATATTTCCAATGGGCTTTTCATCAATAAATACAGTATACACTGTGATCACCATCTGCCCGAGTCCAAGCTGATCTCTGAGATGGCTCTAATTGATACAAGAAGAGGAGGCAGCCCCATAAGCCCACAGCAGGAGGGAAAAGCAGTTTCTAGGGGGTAACAAGTCTGCAGCCCTAAAAGGAGGCAGAAAACCAGCAGAACACCTGGGGCAGACCCCAAGTGCAGCAGTATCCTGTGAGTGGTCAGCAGGGCTCACTCCTGACGCAGAGGCGGGGGGACATGAAGACTGGAAAATGCCCATTGGACTTAGCAGCTAGCGGGTGTTAGCAAGGCTGGCAACAGCCACATCGGGACTTTGTGGGCAGGGTGGGAAAGCAACGATCGGCATGTTAGAGAGGGGAGAAAGCTGGTGGGCTTTGACTGCTTTCGTAAGAATCTTGGGGGAAGGGAATCGTCAGGTAATGTAGGGAACTCTGAGGTGTGAGCCGAGTGTTGCAAGGGAAAGGACTTAAGTTTGCTTGCATATGGTGAAAGGGAAAGGGAGGTAGGGCTATGGAGGTGTTGTGTGGGGGCGGGGCTTCCCTAGGCAGCAAGGGCGAGTTGACACAGAACGGTATTATTATGCAAAATTATTCACTTCCCTTTCCTAGGAAGATACTGCACACCTCCACTACACGGATGCGCTTTGGCTAATGGAAAGTGAGTGGACCTAACGCAGGCCAGCAGCCTTCTCCTTCTCTGTCTTTGCCACAGTGACCACGTGTTCTGCCTGGCCGCTTCCTCAGCCACCATCCTGGAATGCAGAGACTTGGGAAGCAGCCCTGCAAGCTGGCCACCCAGGGACACACAGTGTGACAGAGAAGGACGTCCTCGAAGTCATGGGCTGCTGAGACGTTATTACAGTGACACTCACTAGTACAGATCCCAGTTACGGTCAGAGGGCCCTGCTTGCCCAGAGGAGACAGACATTTCTCATTCTAAGAGTGTAGACAGTAACAGACAGGTGTCATTTTTTAGTGGGCAAAGAGAGAGTTCTGACAGCTAGGGACATGCTAAAAGCATCAGAGTTGTACCCGCACTCTGTTTTATCTTTTCATTCAGTTTTCTTTCAGTGGAAGATGATTTGGTAGAATTTGGCCTAACAGTAATTTGCATCAGGCAGACTGATCCAGAAAGCTCCAACTTTTAGCTTTTAGGAAAGGCAGGCTCAACACAAATCCTGCTGCACCTTCACTCACTCACTCACTCACTCACTCACTCACTCACTCACTCATTCATTCATGTAACCTGTATTTATTAAGTCAAGTGTGCTGAGCAGTGAATATTACGCTAGAGATAGACTGAAAAAATCAAAGAATCTATTTTTCTAAACCGGTGCTTTCCACCGTGTCTGATCCAGGTTAGTTGGCTGAAATACCCATTTAGGTCTTTAGTCCTTGTGTTTCCCACTCTCCTCTCATGTTTCATACTTTGCCTTCCGTAGCAGTCAGGAATCAAAGCCTTAGTAAAAGTAACCGGAAGTCACTAACTCTGTCCTTTATAACATGCTACAGGCCTTGCAAACATCGTATCTGAGGGTGAAGACTTTGTTTTTCTTTATTTTTTATTTATTTATTTTGTGGTACTGGGGATTGAACTCAGGACCTTGCACTTGCCAGGCAGGTGCTTATTCTACTGAGCTATCTCTCCAGTCCTAGGGTGAAGACTTTGAAGGAGAAAAAAACAGAGAAAGAGTCCCAGGCCAAAGAGAGATCTTCAGGTCCCTAGAACAGTGTTGATTTGTGTGCTCCTTGCTTCTCTACAGCCACTCCAAGAACAGAGAAAACTTAGCAGTGCAGACTGATGGTGAGGGACTGGGACTCCCACCCTGAAGGACACTGCCCACCCCACGAGTGACACAGACCTTGGCTGTCAGAAACAAGGGACATCTGGGAGTGTGGGTGTGGGGGCTGAGACGCCAGCAGCTGGTGTGCTGCCTGGAGATTAGAAGGCCATCCTTGTTCATTTCATATGGTTAGTCACTGACTAAAGCACGGGCCTCAGTCATGTCTGGGGCGAATATTCTGCCAGCCTGGCAGGATAGGACAGAGAGACAGAATTAAATAAAGTTAAGGACTACAAGAAAATGGTACTTCTTACAGTTTTTAGTTTGTGTATTCTATGTAGTGTACATCTTCTGTGTAAATCTTCAGCACACCATACCCCTAACAAGCAGCCAGGAACCCCTTAGATCCTGTAGATTTCCCATGGCTCCTAACCACCACGGGCTTTAGGGAAGAAACGGTTCACTCTCCGTGGCAGTGACAATGGCATCCGTAATACTGAAGCTGACCATGAGATGGATTCTCCTTTCATGAGGAAAGATTTACATTGCTCATAGATGAAGAGCTCAAAGCAACAGTATCTTTGTAGTCCCACAGCTCATGTTTGTGTGGGGTGCAATTTAGAATTTTTTAGAAAGGCCAGAACTGTAGTATGATCCCTCTTCTCCAGGCCAGAGGAGGGAGGAAAGACAAAGTCTACAGTACCATCGAACAGGTACTGGTGTTCAGCGCACCAAAGGCAAATGGTGTCCTGCCCAAGGGCAGCCACAGGTCCAAAACCTGATGCACCTTCAAGGGTCAGAAGCCAAGTGAAAACTGGGTGAAATGGGAGAATCTGACAAGTTGCAAGGCATTTCCAGTGTCGCTCTCCACATCTGGTACATGGGTGCTGTCTTTCCGTTTTTACTTGGTCCACACTGGCTTATTTATTTACTTCCTAGTATAAAAGCAGTGACTGGTAAGAAAGATTTAAGAAAAATTCACTAGNAAAAAAAAAAAAAAAAATACTGGTATAAGGAAATCCTTTCATTTAATTCTCCTTCCTCTGCTGGAACTGAGAGCAGTCCTTTGTTATTTTGCTTCGACGGTGGGTTGCCACAATGTGGTTCCAAGAGCGTCCGTTTCGGGAAGGAAATCACTTCATAAAACTGGAGGCTTCCCAAGATAGAGACCTTGCAGAAGGAAAGAGGGAGAGGAGGTACCCACCAGACTCGACTTAAGCGGACAGCTAAAGAAAGACAAAAGCAATATAACTGCCTGACAGTGGATTGAACGAGAGAAGAAATTATTCGTTATTGCACAGAAAATTCAAACACGCAAGGATCTTGTGGATAAAACTCAGAAGGTGAAGGTGAAGAAAGGAGAAGTGAATGCCCCAGCCATTTACAAGTTTCAGAGTCATTGGCAGCACTGAAGTGTTATAGATAAGACTTATTATCATTTGCATAAAAATAATTAAATTTTTAGTAATGACTTCAAATTCCATTGGTTCAGACGAGACCAGTCATGTCTGGGTGACATGGCCATAGACCTATTAGCTCAAGTGACCTGCCTTCCTGTTTATAACCGTGAATTGTTGATGTCTTCCTTGAGCAATATTAAAGACCCTTCCCCATGTCGTTGTTTTTGGTTTGTCAAATCAGTCTTACTTTTTTTTTAACATAGTACTTGCATGTTTTCACTATGGAAGTTACATATCATTATAACAAAGTAGAAAATAGATGAATTCATTCTTAATTTTAATACTTATTCAAGAACAAGAAGTAATTATTGGACACTGGGAGCTAAAACTACTGAGGTAAACAATTGTGAGCATTCTGTTTTACTTAATTTTATAAAGTTGTGCATTAGTTTTTATATTTTTGTGTTGTGTAGCTATAATTTTAATAAAAAATTTTACAATCAAAAAAATAAATAAATAAAACTGGAGCCTTCACTGCATCAGAGTCCCCAGGTGTCCTGTCCCCCATGACCACTTTCCGGTGGATGTCACAGGACTATGGAATAGCACTGTCCTAGGCACAAAGGGCACAGAGATGGACATGAGCCAAAGGACTTGCAAGTGATGTAGTACATGCCACACACAAATAGGAGCAGCAGGGCAAGGGCCGGGTAAGATCGAGAACTTACTGTACTTTATGATTTAATTCCATGCATCACAATATTATTTTTACTTATAATCAATATAAAATTACTAGTAATGGTAGTTTTTAAATTAATTTTATTGAGAAATAAATAACAATGAGACAGTTTTAAAACAGGTTAATAGGAGAGTTGCTAAAAATTAATACATTGCACAGTGTTGTCTTCATAGTAGTTATTCACAGTACAAGATGCAGACATGAGCTCTTGTCTAAACACTGTTAGTACAAATCTTTCCTCTCACTGAACTAATAGAAAGTAGCTGTATATCTATATCTATCCTAACTATTTTGTATATACAGATATATTTTATTTTCACTGCACAATGGTCTTTCATTTATATCCCCCTTTTTGTTTAGTTTTGTCAGAGATGGGTATTCCGTTGCCATTCAAATATTGTAGGTGGGTGAATTCAGCAAAGTAATCCAATATAGCCCAGTAGTCCATAATAGTAGTGGGTTACTGCAGGACTGGCAATGTCAGAAGTTGGATTTTTTCACAAACTTTATGGAATGTGGAATCTATTGTGCACCTGCAGCGCGACTCTGGGGTTCAGTCGCTGCATGTCCCTGTGGCTGTGGCTTCAGTGTCGACGGGAGGGACCACGAGGGAGCTCACTTCACCTGCTCACGTTTAAGACCAAGAACAACCGAGAGACAACAAGAACCAAGTCTGCTTGGATTTTCCTTACACCTCCAGTGACTTCCAAAGTGCCCAGCATATAGAAAGGATCAGGATTTGTTGGACAAACTAAATGGAATTTTCAGTTTTCCCCTTTCTTGTTTCAGAAATGAAGCTACTCTGTGTTGTGTTTGGAATTCCCACTTTCAGACCATGAGTTCATTTCAGACCGCGCTCGACCTTGGTAGTCCCCAGAGGCCCGGCGGCTCCCTGGACGCACCCCAGCTCTCAGGGCCTGCCACCCTGTCATAGGCTGCGAGGCAGGCTGGGGTGGTGGGCTCTAATGGGGCAGTGTCTTTTTGCCTTCCTGTAGGCATTTAGTTTGGTGCAGCAAATAAGGAATTGATACCATTTCTCCCATGTAGGTTTTTTTTTCTTTTTAACCTATATTTGAGCATGACTTGATCAACTCTTTATTTTCAAATATTTTGATTTGCAAATGTTTGCTCTGTATCTACATAACATTTTATTACATCTTAGTATTATCAGTCATTTTCCAAAAGAATTCACCTCCAATTTCTTAACCCAAGTCACCAGAACATTAGAAAATGAAAATGACAGCCAGAAGAGTGGTGAGGCAGGGTGATGTTTTACATTTTTAAACTCTAGTACAGCAAAAACCTCATGGCCATTCTTCCCCCTCAAAGTGCCCCTCTTGCTTCAGACATACCTGTTCCATTGTTCCTGCCACCATCTGAAGAGTTCTGGAGCCCTCTTTCCTGAGGGCTTCAGTTGCCCTCTCAAGGCTGCCCTGACAGCCTGACTGGATCCAATGTTCTTATCTTGCATCATCTTTGTGAGTTGGAGGATGAACCAGAAGTTGCATGGCGCCAGGTCGGGTGACTGAGATGGAAAGGACACGCTCCTCCTTGCTGTAGAGGGCTCGCGGCGGCAGCTGTCACCATACTGTTGTACAAAGAGTCCCCAAAGAGGACTTCAAGAACTGCTTCAGAATGTGGCCAGTGGACAAAATAGAAAAAAAAAAATAATATAGTGACTGGAGAAGATGAGATCGAAAGACCAGAAAACTAGAGTAGTACGTGAATTCACCAGCATGGCATGTAGGCTACTTATATTTGCATTGAGCTAATGCAACAGAGGGAATAGTCTACATTTAAAATGTTAACCATTACCTAATTTTTAACCTCACAAAATAAGAAGTTTAAATTCTGTAAAACAAATAAATACACCTATGAAGTTTTGCTTTTAACAAAAGTGGCAAGAAAGACAGGATTGTTTATTTGAAACAAAGGGAGTATTTTGAAGGGCAACATGTCCCTACAGTGACCATTTTTTAAAATGTAATATTCACCTTCTGTTTTGCTCCTGTGGAAGAGCCCATCCCGGCAGACTGAGAGAAGGACTCCTGTCCAGTGCGTCGATGGCCAACTGCTGTGCTGGGAAATTGCGAGCTCTGCCTGAAGCCTGGGCCACATGGTGGGCACGGTGGGCAGCCACAGATGTGTCGATGACACCAAGTTGACAACCAGCCCTATCTGGCACCCTCCTGCATAGAACCACAAGAAAATAATTCCATCAACAACCAGAAGGAGTTGGAAGTGACCTGTCCCTCCAAGGAGCCTCCAAATAAGAACCCAGCCAGCTGACGTCTTCTTCATGTCGTTGAGAGACATGAAGCCATGGCCGGAGGAGCAGTGACGTAGTAAGTGTGTGCTATGTTAAGTCATCGTATTTGTAATATTTCTACAAAGTATACCTTCGTTAACACAATCTGATTTCTGGGTACCTTTATTAAAGGATTGAAATATTAAAGTGTAGCTAGGGGTGTGTGTGTGTGTATGTGTGTGTGTGTGTGTGTCTTTGGAGTCTCAGGTCCCTTTGTTCCCCTGGGTATACTCAGTGCTGCAATACTGATGAGGGAATTCACTCAGTCCCCCTAAACCACTCTCACGCTTCCTGTCTCTGCTATATGCCCTGCCTCTCCCTGGCTATTGAGGATGCTCCTGCTTATCTTCCAATCTTGGTGAAAACCCTTCTTTGGAAGACTTCTTTGAGCTTCCCTTGAGTCCCAGATGACTTCTTCCTTCCTGCCAGGGAGATACTGGAAGAATACTGTGTCGGTGTACTGACACTATTTTAGAGCTGTAGATCCACACGCATGCTTCCTCTCAAACTTGGACCTGTTCAGATAAGAGGGACTGTCACATCCACCCCGACTTACTTGCCCCTAATAAAATACACTTATGTACAACCAAGTCTCAGCTCCTCACACACCTATGGAGGCTAAAATCTATCCGACAGCCTCTCTTAATGGCAGAGTTGACCGCCTAGCTACTCAAAATTCTCATCTTTCTTTTTTAACAATAAAACAGAGTTTCAAGACAGGTAAGAGAGTTCTTGTTTAGACGTAGAAGATAAATGATGGATGATAGCTTTGACTGTGAAAAATTCATAGACAAGCCTGGATAAAATCTGAAATTAAGAAACAGGACTTCTGTTCAGCAGGCAGATTTGCAACATTATACATCAGCAGAGTTTCATAAATTTCAGCTGCGTTTGTTCTAGAAATGAAGTAGATAAATTATCCCAGGGATAGTTCAGTGGCTTTGGGAAGCTTCCGTGGCCCTTCTGGCCCCAGGCTGCCACTCTAACAGATGAGGCCTTTAGCCTCCTCAGGTCCCTTGGCCAGGACACTCAGCATTCTCAAACGCCTGCAAGGCACCTCACTGCAGGCCATTTGATTATGGAACAAAGGCTTCAAAACTAACTTTTAAAAAAGTGAGACATTTGGATTACATTTTTTTCCTAGAATATTCTTTTCAAACAAGTGTCACGACAAAGTTTATTTTTAGGTTTAAAGTTCAGAAGAACTGTACGGTACTTGGCTCTCTGTGCCAGATTTTTTAGGCTTGCTCATTCTCTGTAGAGAAAAGAACTGTTAATGCTACTTTCCAAATCATTTTGATTCTGTTGGGAAGATTTGTAAAACTTTATTTTAGTACTTGGGAAAAATTAATCTCCTTTAAGTGCCATATCAAATATTTGATATGTAGCATAATACAGTATAGTAGAAACATAATTTAGAAAAAAGGCAACTAATATTTGGATAACATTAGAGGACGGGAATATTTTTTTTCTTTGCACTTTAGAGAAGAATCTGAGAAAAAAAAATCTCATTACTGTCTAGGTTGCTAAATATTCATTGTGTTATTTAAGGCTGGCTTTTGAATCTTTTTGAATTGATGTTTTTAAGAGTTAGTTTTCATTTAAATGCTAATATATCACAGAATAATTCTTCCTCTCTACAAAAAAAAAAAAGAGCGAAAGAAACAGCAATTAAAAGCAATATTCACAGGACAGGTGTTTCCAACAGAACAGCTCAGTAAGACCTTCTCTGTTCAGAAATGTGAAAATGTTTCCCATCTATAGAGACGATGACATGGAAACAGCCAGCGTGAGGGGCTTTCACTTGCGGCCACACACACGCCACATGCTATTTTTAGATCACGCATGCAACATCAACACGTTCTCCTTCTCTGCAGTGACTATCAAAGCTGTTGAATTAGTAAAATGTATATTTCTTACCTATGAAGTTCAAACTTGTGAATTAATAAACAGGGTGGCTTGGAAGTTGTTTCCATCATTAATGCAAAGGTGAAATTGTTCTCTCATGGCGGGCGGGCCAATTAGCATCTTTAAAAGAAGCCATCATTATGATAACAAAAAACTTGGGCTTGCTGATGAATAATGATTTCATCTCAAAAAGCCCTTTGAAAACATTGACTAATTAATATGACTCAGAAAGCTCAAATAGAAATATGTTCTCTGCTCTTAGACGTTTAGCTTCACAGAGGCCTTTTTGGAAACAAAGAAATGATCAGTCAGAAAATCATATTTTTCCTTTGCCAGTTGCCGTACAGAGTTTCAACAGTCGCTGGTGTCAGGAACCGGGCCGGCCTACATTTCACAGTGGGAAACATGTCATTAATATAATCATTGTGCTTTTGCTTAATCGGATACGCGATAGAGCAAATAACCTGAAACTCTCCTTTTAAAAACACCTCAAAAGGTCACTTCCAAGGTAGACAACATCCTCTGCAAAGGACGGCTTGGATTAGCAGCGCGGGCGGCAGCGCTGGCGCCCCGGAGGCCTCCAGCGGGCAGCGGTGGCAGCTTGGACTTGCAGCCGGGCGCAGGGCTCGGAAGGGACCGGGCGCCCGCGACACGGAAGGCGCAGCCGAGGCCCCGGCCAGAGCCTGGACTCCTCAGGGCTGCGGGGCGAGAGTGGGAACTTCAGAAAAAGGGTGGATTAGGAGATAATTGTCCACCTGGGCTGGCAAGGGGTTCTTCTGTGCTGGCTTAGACCCTGAGAGCGACTGAGGTTTCTTCCGATGAGTTTAACCAGTGATGCGGCTCCCTCGGGTGAGCCACGTGCGCAGTCCTTCTCAGCGGAAGCGAAGCCCGAGAGCAACTCGCCACACAAAGGGCTCTGATGAGGCCAAGGCTTCATCATGACAGGGTGTTTTTTTTTTGTGGGGTTTTTTTTAAATTTTTTTATTGATAAATCCTGTTTTGGAGAAAAATTCACAATGAAACAAGCAACTGAAGGAAAGTACTCCTGGTGAGAGTCGGCAGACATAAGAAATAGCAAGAAGTCGGAAAGTTGAATCCGTGTGTATGAACTGCAGAGTGAGTGTGTTTGTAACAAGTAAAGAACTATTGAAGGAGGGTAATAAGAGATAAAAGAATAAGAAGTGATGACAAAAGGAAGAGGCAAATTTGAAAACGAATCAAGCAGCATGTCTGGAAATGCGAGCTGGCCATTCACACTGGGCGCTCAGTGGATGGATTAAATTATCCACGGGAGATGGGGCTGAGAAAGCCGAAGACGTATCTGCAGCCACCATCTGGGGAGGAGCAGAAAGTAAAGCAAGAGGCGGAGAGCTGCGGTTGGAGCCGGCAGTCCTAAAAATCTGAGGGGAGTGAGAAAGTGTTGGCAGATGATGGAGAACCACACAGGCTTAGGTGCACACGTGTAGCAGCACAACACGGAGACGAGTGGGGAAGGAGCAGGTGCTTCAGTGTCAGACTGCTGCGTGCCACAGACAGAGCCCTGACCATAGTGCAGCGAGAGCAAAGGAGACCCAGGAGTCCTGCAGGGAGCAGGCCGCCCTGCTGCAGTCCCCAGCATGACGGCGCTTCGGGGCTCCTGCTAGGGACAAGAGTCGGGAGCCCAGTGCTGCTGGCTCCGGCTGGGAGGACTGCATCCCTGGGTGGGACTCCTGAGCCAAAGCACACAGAGTGGGTGGGCCGGGGCTCGGGCAGCTTCGTGCCCCCAGGAGGTGGGCTGTCGGAGGGTGTGTGAGAAGGCGTCAGGATGCCTCAGTGAGGGACCACGCAAGGAGGTCCCTGGAGCTGGCGGCTCTGAGGTTGCCAAGGGTGGTGGCTTCAGCGGGGATTGGGCCCAACTGCGGCCAGTGTCCTCGGGCCCACCGTAGGCCTCCATCCAGAGCCTGAGGAATGCCCTCCTGCCATGAAGCCCAGCCCACTAGGACGCTCAGTGCCCAGGGGCGATGCTTCTGGTGGCCCTCCGTGGTCGTAGAGCACATATGTGGAGGGAGGGTGGGATCTGGGAAGCAGCACACCCAAAACCCCCGGATGAGAGGATTCTGAATGCGGAAAGGAGGACCACGCAGGGTGTTAGGCACGACACCCATGTGAAAAGCTAATTTGGGCAAAGATCAATTGCAATGGTTGTGTAGAAAGCAATACGGATAATAATGATTCATCTAGAGGGTGCAAAAGCGAGATGGAGGAGAAAGAGTGGAAAGCAGCCCATTGAAAAAGGAAATCTCGGAAACAACCTAAATGCCCATCAACTGAGGAATGGATAAAAAGGTGTAGTGTTTTTATGCAATGGAGTATTACTCAGCTATAAAGAAAGATAAACTCAAGTCTTTTATAGGTAAGTGGACGCAACTAGAAACCACACTCATAAGTGAAATAAATCAGATCTAAATGTGCAAACGTCATATTGTCTCATAGTATAAGAACATGAAAGAGTAAATAAAACCTGAAAGGTACAATAGCTATAATAAAAGGGAAAGAAACTTCCAAGGGATGAGGGAAAGGAGAAACGAAGGAAGGAAGGAAAGAAGGAAGGAAAGAAGGAAGGAAGGAAGGAAGGAAGGAAGGAAGGAA
>NDGN011557460.1:0-10979 GCA_002564285.1 Tympanoctomys barrerae | reverse complement strand
ATAGCACGTGATTCATGGGGAATGGGCAAGGTGAGAAGGATCATAAACTTAACTCAGCAGGGGAATAGAATGGATACCGGTTAATGGTCTCCCACAGTTGTTATTTCACTACAGGATAATTGGTGAATCTCTGCTCAGAGCAAGAAGCTATGGAGGAGATCTCATCAGTAGAAGAGGAGAAAGAACCTGAAGAATTCCTCCCTTAAGTCAGATTAATGAGATGGGAAAAATGTAGGAAATAGTGAAAATGTATCAGTCAAATAAAGCTGTATCCATCTGAGAGATAAAATGTTTAATATTAATGCAATGTTGCATATCTGTGAATCCCTTAAAAAAGAGGCAAAAGCAATTTTCATTGAATAAGCTTCCTGTTAAACTTTATGAAAACAAAACCACTAGTTATTCCATTAGTGATAACAAAAGTTATCCTACATAATCATACTCTTGTCTCTTCTACCTCACACCAGCTGTAGATATTTTAAAAGGTCATTGCTGCTTAATTTGATCATTTTTCTTTATATTTTATATTATATAACATTTATATATCATTACATATGCTATTAGATTATTTATCTGATATATTAACAAAATATTAATATGCAATAATATATTAATTTATTAACGTAATATACATTATATATATATTAGAATGAGTCCTCTGAGTATGTCTCATTTATCAAAGGTAAATTCACTTTAATGTATGAGTACTTTGGATTATAATCATGTATCTGGAAAGAAATATGTTTGTGAATCAAGGTTTTATAATATATGATTTTGTTGTAGTGTCAATTAAAACTTTGGCTACCCCATGTCTTTTTCTACTTTGAAGGGTAGAGCAATGTTATAGTATGAACATGGACATTCCAGAGAAGTCCTTGCATTCTTACCTTGCCCTTCTACACATGGCACTATCATGAGTTTGTAGAACTTTCATTAGTGAGGTCAAGTGGAAGGACATTTTAATTGAGAGTGCCCAATGCAGGGAAATTGGCAATCTAACCATTTTTTCACTTTCTTTTTCTTGGCCATGAAATAAGTGGATTCCTTTGCATCCATTGATACATTTATATACATATTAACTCATGTGAGGCCAAAAATGTTCTCTTTAATGACTACAGGAACCTCTTCTGCTTTTAGTGAAAAGAAAGGATTTCCCAACAGAATTTTATATTCCAATTTTGTTTTTACAATTACACCATGAGAACAAATAAATTAAGAAATGGGAGATCACTATTTTGCTGTTATAAATATTAAAAATTAGCATGAACTAGGTAAATGATAAATATCTCACAATTCTCATCAAGGCCCTCTTCACAAGTGTGAAGTGATATATTCAGCACTTTTGGTTGTGCACCACCTGGTACAAGCATTATGGAAATTTTTGTGAGATTCCTTCAAAACCTAGGAATTGAGATTCCATCCAATTCAGTAATTCCCCTCCTGGATATTTTTCTAGATCTGAAAACCTCACACCAGAGCGACATATATGCACCCATATTTATGGCAGCACAAATTTTCAGAGCTGAATCCTGAAAACAAGACAATAGCCCATCAAATAAAAATGGATAAAGAAGATATATTATTTTAACACAATAGAGAATTATGCAAGTACAAAACAGGATAAATTTTGTTGCTGAAAGGATGCAATTAGGGAATATATTCTTAAGTGAAATAAATCAGATCCATATGTGCAAAGATTGTATTGTCTCCTCAGTGTGAGAATCTGAAGAGAAATATGAAATCTGAAGGGTGCACTGATCCTGGGAAGAGGGAATGAACTTATTCAAAGGAAAGAGCTATTGAGTTGAGGAGAATCTACAGGAGACTGAAGGTGGGAAAGAGAATTACCTATTTATGTAAGCAGAATGGTTTGGAAAACTGTATTGAGCATTTATGCTGGTCTATGGAAACAAGCATTTAATACCTTAATTTTTTTCTCTTCTTTTTCAATTGAATGTGATATTCTGCTTCTTGATTGCTTAAACATTTTTTTCTTTTTTCTTTTTCCTTACAAATTTACTAGCATATATCTGGCAACATGAATAACCTGTTGTAACACAATGTGCTATATATTGCAAGAAATACTGTGAAATTCATATTACTTTGTCAATTGAAATTCTGTATCATGTAATTTTTCTGTTTTAATTCTAATTTGTACTCAAGAAAATTAACTAACACACATTTTTCATTTTACTAATGAAAGCAAGAAATAATAGCCTAACATATGATTACAATAGAAAGTTGTATGAAAATTGTATGAACGATACCATTTTTACTAGTAAGTATTAATTTGGATGTTAAATATTTCAAAATGAGACTGTGCATCTTTTCACTGGGAAGTTGGACACCCTCCCAGTAGTGTCTCTGTAGAGCATAGCAAATTGACAACAAATATATCTCAAAGAAATATATCAGCAGTGCTTTCCAAAACCCCTCCAAGTTTCAAGCCATCAGAAACTAATGAAAAATGAATTTCATAGTTGAAATGTATTGTATCAGAAGTAGTTTGATATTTTAACATAAAAGTGAACTTAATGTGAAAAATTGTTAATTCCATACAACAGACTTCCACAATTTTGTTGTTACAGTATCCAACATTTAGCTATACTTTCCTAAATCATCAGTTAGTTGGTATATCTATGTTTATATCATCAAAACATGCTATAAAATACCCAGAAGCACAGAAATTCATAAAAATTGATTAGCTACATTATCATTTGATTTCCAGTTCTATGTAAAGGACATTGTCTGTACAAAGTCTATTTTGATTATATTGTACAAAGTCTATTTTGATTAATATATAAAACATGTTTTCTACTATCCCAGGTTAATCCTTGGTATGGAACGCAGATATTAAACTAAGGGAGCAAACCAACTTTTGTAACCCTTAGGTCATTTAGGTCCTGTTTTCTTCCCTGTAATCCACATAAATCAGATTTCATATTATTTATTTACTTTGAAATGTAGCAGTTATGCTTTAACTTTTCAATTGATTTATCTTTGTACACAGGCCTGATGCAATAGGGACTAAACACAAACTGGAAAAGGAGCTTTACAGCAAAAGAAGATATCTATGAAGGGCACATCAGTTCTTCTGAAGATAGAACCCAAGTGTTAATTTATGTTAGAAAGTTGTAGAAAAGGGATGATATGGCTCAAAAAGTGTAGCCATTTGATCAATATGAACAGAACCATGAATGGACTTGTGCAAAGAGGTTAGATGGTGAAGGTCCTTTTGTAATCAGCAAACATTTTTCTTTGTCCTAATAAATCACCTGGTACTGTATTTGAAGTTTATTCTACATATTGTGTTTCAGAAGGTGAATTTGTGTGACTATACCATAAGTACAATTTGATTTTTTGTAAATAAAATGATAAAAATATAAAATCACCAATTAATCTTGGAAATATATGCTGTATCAAGTTATAGGACCACACAGGATATTATGATAATGTGTTATTCAGAGCATTATAAGAAATAATTCTGAAAGTTATATCATTAAAGTTTTATCTCAGAAACTCTATATGAATTCAACTTTCAAGAATAATAAATGATCTCTTTCTCATCTTGCAAGATTGTTGGTGAAAACAAATGATAAGCCAGACACTAAAAAGAAAAAAGCTGGGCTCGGGCTAATAGCTCAGTGGACCACAGTGCCTGCTTAGCCAGACACAGGGACCAGAGTTTGATCCTCAGAACGCCATTACAACTCTGCCCCTTGAGATGGGAATTGAGATGGCAATTGAGATGGGGCATGGTGGCAAACAAGTGTAATGCCAGAACTTTTGAAGCTGAAAAAAAGAGAATTTCTATGAGTCCGATCTACATAATGAGACCCTGTAGACACTATACTGAATTAAAAGAGAGAGAGAAAAAGAGAGACCTGAAGCCAAGAAGGCTGCTGCCAGTGCACAGGTAAATAGTAGTGTGAAGGCAAAAAAGTCCCAGAAGGGGCAGCCCCACTACATTTGAAATCCTGTCCTAGTTAAAGGAATTGGTAAATACTCTCAATCTGCTATGTATTCCAGAAAGTCTTTGCAGAAGAGGAAGTAAACAGTTGCTAAACCAAAAATTGAGAAGAAAACGGAGAAAGTTTTTGCTACTATCACCAAACCAGTTGATGGGGACAAGAATGGTGATACCTCGGTGGTTAAGCTCTGAAAAATGCCCAGATAGTACCTTACTGAAGATGTACCATGGAAGATCTTGAGCCATTGCAAGAAACCCTTCAGTCAGCATGTGAGGAAACTTTGAGCTAGCATCACTTTTGGCACCACCTTGGTCATCCTCACCTGGGAGCAAAGAGGCAAGAGAGTAGTCTTCCAGAAGCTATTGGAAGTGGCTTGCTACTTGTGACTGGACCTCTTATTTAGTCATGTCCGTTTACAAAAATATCCCCAAAATTTGTCATTGCAAACTCTACAATAATTTATAGCAGCAAGTTAAATATTTCCAAACACCTCTATGATGTTTACTTCAACAAGAAGAAGCTGCAGAAACCTAGATACTTGGAAAATGAGACCATTGACAGTGACAGAAATACCAGATTTCAGGGCAGACCAAGGCGGAAGAGTCAGCAGTGGACTGACAGATTTTAGCAAAAAATCAAAGCTGTTCCTCAGTTCCAGGTCTACCTGAGATCCACTTTTTTTCCTAACAAATGGAATTTGTCCTCATAAAACTTTAGTGTTCTAAAATGCTTACTAAGAACCTAATTAAATAACTGATGCATTAAAAAAGAATATCAATTATAGATCTCAGGGAATCTCTATGACACTTCATATGCACCTTAAGGATTTATACATGTGTTATCAATACTCCTCATTAAGCACTGACAAAAATATTTTCCTATTGTGCAGTTCGTTTGTCATTTGCAATTAAAATATTCAATGTGTAAATGCTCTACATTGAGCCATCCCAACCTTTCACATTCTTCAGTGAATTTACAAAAGTCATATTAAGTACTAAAATCTTGTAGAAAAATGGATATATAAATTTTTGCACCATATATTTTAAGAATGGAATTACAATCAAAGTAAATATAAAATAATTTGAAAGTAAACACAGATCTCTATTTTAATATTTATCAAAAATTTCAAACTATTTTCAATTTCTTAGAATGTGCTTTATGTAGTAATTATTCCTAAGAATTCAAGCCTTTTAGTACCTTAGAGTTATTGTGAAAATACAGGCATATAAGCTTTAAATTTCAGAAATTATTGTGTGTATCCCTTGGAAAGCCATCTGCACAATTATGATCACATTACTTGGTTGTAGAACTTGAAAATTTTGAAATATGTGTGATTTGCAGACTGTAAGAGAAAATCAATGCATTTTTAAATATAGATTGGCTATATTCAGCAATTATGTTATGATTCTGAATATACCAATTAATATTATAAATTAAATTATATGCACATATTTATGTAAATCTATCCATGTAGCTAAACAAAATATCAGCACAATATCAATTTTAGTGTATATAACTATATACACATCCTCTCTATATCATTTCAACTCATTTCAGGAAATAACACAGTATCTTATTGTAGAAATTCTCTCAATCTTTTGACTTGTCTATATTTTCTCATTTAGGACGTTGTTCTACAATGTTTCATATCAGAGGGAAAGCTGACATACTTTCTATCAAACATACTGGACTTAGAGTTTCTTTGCAGTCTTACCAAATTTTGTTATTTGTAGAGGATCTCAAGGATGTTTCCAAATCTTTGCCTACTGTGTCCATAAAGTTTCTTTTTCACTTTGCAACTATTACTTTTTGCTGGACTGGATTCTGTATTTTTCATTCAGAAAGATTGGCTCAGAGGCTGATGGCTGAGAGTGAAACAAAACATCCTTTCAATTGTAGACATATTTATTTCTATATGATTCCAAATGTCTTCATTTCATTAAGTTCTCAAAAAAATGCAAAACATCTGGAATCATTTGAGAATATAGGGAGGCAAATAAACACCTTCATTTTGCAAATCATGGGAAAGAATCATTGACTTCAACAAAAAATACTTATCATTGGCTATATATAAAGTTAAGCAAAGTGAGCACAGTTTCTGTGACGCAAAGATCTTATATTCTCTTGGGATAGAGACTGGAGTTAGTAATGAAAACTGTGGGAAAAGTATTTCTATCAGAGAAGAATGGTATTAAAGGAAATTCCAGCAGAGATCAAGGAGTATTTGATAGTTTAATTGAGCACTAAACTATGTGCATGATTACCAGAAGAGATGAACAGAGGGGATAACACAAAAAGACGAAGACATAGTATAGTGTTGTTAGGTGCCAAGAATTTAAATGCCAGATCAAATAGCAGGGAATGAGTAAAGAGGAAGATGCTTCAGAGAACTAAATCACAACCAAATAACTATCAGGCTGAAACTATCAGTAAGAGCATTGAAGATACAGTGATAAGAGTGAGGTGAACAATATTAGAACAAATTTACTTTCCTTAAAAACATATAGAAAATCCAATCATTATGTTTGATTGATGGGTGAAAAGAAATTGGAAAGGGAAAGAAACTTAGAGATTGTTAAAAGAGTCCAAGAAGTGACACATCCTAGACTAGATGGTTCATTGACATGAATAATTTAGAGTAATATTGGCTGCTGAAATGTTTCCTGTTTTTCTCTTATCAATAATAATGTTTTTTTCTTTTAAAAGACTTGTTTTACATTTTAGAGTTTCTACCCAAAGGCAAACAAGATAAGATGGATGTTACAAGCTAGTAAATTTTAGGAGTTTTCCCAATTTGGGCAATTTATCATATAGTGAGTGAAATGTGTATATGAACTTTTAAGATATTCAGCCTTGTGTATGAAAACCTGACATCATGGATAAAGCAACCTGCCAATGATAAACGATTATATTAACTTCAAATATATTATAGAAAACCAAATTTCACTTTCTCTGAGGTTTGTGCACTTTTCTTGAATATTTATAATTATTATGGGTAAATATCCTATGTGAATATTGCTCCTAATATTTTAATATGACAGGAATTATTATATCTAACAATGAATTTGAAATTAATTTAGCCTGAATTAAAACTATCCTTCCCATTCTACGTTTGTTACATAAACTTCGCTAAAAGTTACTCTTAATCTGACTCAAATATCTTAGTTTTTCTAACAGGTGGCTCCAGAATGACAACATAAGACAAAGTTAATCCAATATTGAGAGATCAAAGCACAAGAGAGATATACATCAATGTCATCAGAGAAAAAGTTCACACAGGTACAGAGAGAAAAATATGCCAATATAATTTACAGAATGTAAGATGGTGGACACCAACAAAGAATTACTTAGATAAGAATACTAAAATGTAAAAAGGGCTAAAGAAGTCATTAAAAGCAAATTTTACATAACTGCTCTAAAGTAAGAGTATATCAACTAGGTGAAGCTGTCAAATACCATTTGACTTTCTTCCTTTCATCAATTATCCAACTTATTTTTAAGGATAAATATCTGGGCAGTTTTACTTATAGGCTTCAAATGACTTTAATGGGCTATACACACTAAGCCATGAATGAATATGTTACAGGGAATTAAATTAAATAGGAATAGGCAGTCAGACATGGACAGCTCCTAAAGGGAATCAGTTCCAAAGATGAGTATAACATTGTGGTTGGAAGTGCATCAGAGCAATGTCGGGTCTTGAGGTAAATGTGCAGTAACCAGGATTGTATGCCTCTATGAGATAAAAGGTATAGCTTGAGATTATACTGTATTTAATATACCTGAGCATAGTAAACTCTTGATAAATGTGAGTTACTCAGGCGATATGTAAGGCATACAGACACATCCATTAGAAATACCACCTTTGTTCTTTGCATTTGCCCTTGCTACAATGACTCAATTTCTCACTGGACAAAAATTACTAAGTGCTTGTCCTTATAGCCTAACTACTTGGTTATCGCTTGATGCAACTTCTACCAAACTTATAATGTTGCTTTTTAAAACATTCTGGTCAAACTATCTTTGTGATAACTCACTTGAGACCACTCCTTTGTATGAAATTCTATCTCTTATTAAACTTCAATTCTTAACTCACATTATCCTTAAAATTCATTGTTAAATTTATGGGACCAGAAACTCAATACATCTAATATCTAGCAAGTTCAGAGTTATATTCTCTTCTATATAAAATGGACACTCAGGTGATCTAACATGCCCCATTGTTTAAAATTGATGTATTCCCAAACAGTAGAGACATTTTAATGGAGCATTCCTTATGATCCAACTAAAAATGTTTGTACATTTCAGTTACTTACAATCAATCACTCCCATGCTGTGTGGTAAAATTGATTGTCAAATCTGTAATCTCTGATACCATCAATAGAAAAAAATGTTGGCATCTGTTGAAGCTTGAAATTGATTATATATGTTAGAGCAGGACAAAGCTACAGTGCCTAAAGCAGTCAATCTGTCTCAGTCTTGAAAAAAGCATGGTGCCTGTACAAGTTCAGTCTTTAGTCATTAGGCATCCTTGTGTCATGTGTTACTAACTTTGGAAGCATATGAATAAATGCCCTGACTGTTAGTGTTTTTTTTTTTTTTTTTTGAATGTTGGTCTTTGGGTCCTTTGTCCATCAGACAAATGTCTCCACCTGAATCTTGCACTAGTTTCTTGTCTATATTTTCTCATTCACGTTAGAATTTTTCCTGGGGCACAGGAAGAGACCAAGGTGTCCCCACAACTAGAAAAATGAAATTTCAAAATATCTCTTGATGGTTCATGTGCCCACCAGTCTAGTTGATTCTACATGTGTGTAGAACATGTCTGTTTTGTAGAAATGTTGTCTCATATATTTTGAGATAAAGAAATATTGAGTGTCTTCCTGTTTTACCAAATTTTGATTAAACTTTTTTTCCTTTGATCATTCCCTAAGTGGTTGGGTGATTATAAAATGATACACCATAATTTACTTCTAACATTCATATTTCTGGACTTTAACAGTATAACACTGTTTATGATGAAAGAACATTTTCCTCACTAGAACTTTCCTTAACATAGTGGTATGTGTTATCATTTTCACAACACCTTCATTAGTTATTTATATTCTACTCTTTTGAGAAATGTATAAAGTGTTTGCAGGAAGAAACTGTGTTGTTTTTTATTCCTTGCATAGCTAAAGCTTTAATCTTCAGCATTAATATCATTTTTAAACACTGAATTAATTTCTGATATTTTCTTGTGTTTTGAATAATGGAAGATCTTTTTTTAACTGACACATTTTTAAATTCCTTATGAAAAAGTTCATTTAAGCCACATTTCTCTAAGTGAGAATAAGCACTCTGAAAGAGCAGTGTATAATCTTTTCCAGCGAAAATGTAACTTAGTAATGCAAAATCCTGAAGAATTCTTTAAGCTCTGCAGATATTTTGTAGAAACATATGAGTAATCAGAAAAAAAATTTAACAGTGGATTACAAAGCATAACATCATGGTTTACTTGTATTACATATAATTTCTATTTATGAGAATGTTATTTGAGATAATCAAGAAACAAGTAATGGTAACATTTTCATGTGACTGTATCAAGTAACAGCAAAATTGTTGGAATTATATCACCAATGGTTTAGATACATTCAGTGTTTTAGTAAAATCAATACATGTATTTCATCACTAAATCATGAGTATATATTTGACATCTGCTAAATTTGGGGGCTAGGCTTAGAGCTAATCATATAAATTAATGGACAGTGAATAGGTAAATAAAAAGAGAAAGTGGTAGGGGTTTTTTAGGTGGAGTGGTGCAAAAGTATGTTAAAAAATATGAAAAATATGGGATTCTCTAGATTTTGGGATAAGTAATTTCTCTGGTTTGATTTTCAAAGGAAGGGATACTGAGGGAAGCACAGCACCTGAGGAAGACATTGCAAGTCAGTTGAAACACTTCTCCAAACAATAACAAGTGCTGGAGTTGCTGTGGATTAAAGCACCTGAAAGTGTCCTCCAACATGGCAATTGAGACTCGGCATGGTGACATGAACCTGTAATCCGAGCTCTAGGGAGGCTGTATACAGGTGGACCCCTATGAGTCTGATCTAATAGTGATAACCTGAATACCCAGTAGAACATTCCCTAAAATACAAAATAAATAAATAATTAATTAATTAAAAAATAAAAATACTGATCTTAGTTTTCCACAATTAGTCTATTATATATAATTTATGAAGTGAATATACATTATAATATTTCAGAGGAAAATGTGATAAATTTACTTGTCAACACCGTTAACTATTTTTTAATTTTTATATAATGGGAAGGTTATGTTATCGGAAAATATTTCTTGTTGCTATGTACCAAATTGCAGTCTTATATATTGACAAACTTTAATCAATATGGCTATCACTATCAGCATATTTAGTTAGATATATGTTTTTCACTTCTTTAGAGAGGTAATGACACTCTAGTGAAGTAGATATGAAATTTGCAAAGGTAAATTTAGACTTTAAGCTTTTTATAATTTTTGTTTCCCTGCTCTATGTGATATATTCTAAAAGAGGGCTGCAGTATTCTAAATGGTCATAAAATTTAAACTTTTTCAAACTCTTTGTGATTTTGATATTTTGCTGTACTTTCATTTTTTATTTCATCTGACTTTATAGTAATGTGTGCTCCCCTTCTTGAAAAGTATTATTATGCCCACAGTTTACCTGCTGAAATCAAGTTTCCTAAAATTTCCCTTTAAAAAAAGTTTGAATTTTCATTAATAGAAGGGGAAAAATTCAGAATACAAGGCATTATATTTTTCCTTCTCCATAAACATAATTTTCCAACTTTATTTATTTATTTATTTTTAATGTTTTAAAATTTATTTAATAAGAAAAAATAAAAAAATTCCAAATAAGATAATAGGAGGATAATAAAGATCATTACATGGTATATTGTCTTTTTATATTAGTTACTTGATGTACCTGATATAGACATTTAATTATTCAAACTATTAGTACAAACTTT
>NDGN011557457.1:0-23849 GCA_002564285.1 Tympanoctomys barrerae | reverse complement strand
TCCTTCCTTCCTTCCTTCCTTCCTTCCTTCCTTCCTTCCTTCCTTCCTTCCTTCCTTTTCCTTAATAGGAAATTTAACTTATTTGCTTACATATAAGGAAATATTTATAGTGATAAATTTAAGACATAGAAATAAGAGTGATTGCAGTAAGATCAAATAGGGTCAAACTGCAACCCCCAGCCCACTTATTTATCACAATGTACCAATACAATAAGTAAACCTGAACATTGAGGTTTTATTTTAGGAAAAAAAAAACACCTTATATATTAACATGCTTTATCTTTCTTTACTAACTAAATTTCTTGGTAAATTTTAAATATAGATAATGATCACTTTCATCATAGAGGCTTTATCCCTTTACCCAATTTATCTCAATTCCCCTTCTTTATCCCCATTCCCTTATTCTCCTTTCAACCTCTCAATATGTATCACCTTAAAAGTAAAACATATTAACATAGGTGCCATAGGTTTATCACAACTGTCCTAATGTTTTTCATCTTTAAAAGAAGGATGTAATGCATAACTCAGGAATATTATAAAATCAATCAGATACTATATAGGAATTCTTTGGAATAGTCTGATACATAAGTGCTTGCTAAACGGATTTGGCTCATAGTGATGTATATTGCCATCATTGTTGCATTTCCCATTAATCTTGGTTGCCATCATAGTTTTCCATTTGTTTCCTCAAAAGCACAACAAATGTCTGTAAGTAAAGGACTATCTTATGGCCCTTCACTCTAGGCTTCTTTTACAATGAATACTACTGATTTTGGTATTATAAATGGAAAAGAATGCTTTACTTTAGGTAGTGTGATAAATATTAATACTGATATCTCAAAGAATGAAGTCAAGGTATTTCAAATTTACTTGTTTTTAAATGCAACTAGATCAATTATTTCTTTCTATTTTTACAGGAGACTGTGGGATCAGCTTTATTTTCTAATTTTATAAATGTAGAGTTAGGGAAGTGAAATGATTTGCTTAAGAATTCAGTTAATAAGTGTTGGACTGGGATGACTGCATCCAAACACTCTGTGCTCTTCACTATGTTTCACTTACTTATTTTTCATAGTTAATACATTGTGATTTGTTATCTTCAACTTATTTAGAGTGCAAGATAGGGACATAAAAATTCTCCAAACTATATTAGCACAAACCTTTCTTTTCAATGAACTAAGAGAAACTGATACTATAAAAATCTTGTCTTGTTTTCCTTTTTCCTTCCTTTCCCCTTAGTTCCTCTTTTCTTTTGAAGAATTTCTTCCCATTTTACAATATCTATTGCAAATTTTGGACCTTATTTACTCTTTCAGTTTCTCATACCAGGGAGATAATACAATGTTTACACAGTATGGTGTCCCTAGTCGCATCCATTTACCTATAAACGTGTCAAATTTATCTTGCTTTATGAGTAGTACTCCATTGTATAAAAAGACCAGTCTTTTTTATCTGTTCCTCAGTTGATGGGCATTTGGGTTGTTTCCAAGATTTAGATATTACAAATTCTGCTTATATAAATATGGGTGTACATATATTTCTGTTTTTTCAGTCTTCCATGAAGATGCCCAGAGGGAGTATAGCTGGGTTGGTTGGGACTCCTACTCCTAGTTTTTTAAGTAATCTCCATACTGATTTCTAAAGTGGTTGTATCATTCTACATTCCCACCAATAGTGGAGAAGGATCCATTTTTCTCCATAGCCCCTCCAGCATTTGTTACTGGCTGATTTCATGATGATAGGCCATCTTTCTGGAGTGACAGCCAAGTGAAAGAGAATAAGACAGGCAATAGGAATGAGGAACCCATCTGGCTACCTGACTTCACAGAGTAAAGTGGAGGCTTGTGGATGACCCTGAATATCTCCTCTCTTTCTGGGAATATGGATAAACCACATGTCTTATGAGCACACTTAGTGAATGAAGAAGTGAAGCCTGTACATGTCCATAAGTTATGAGCAGTGGAGTGCAAATGATCGTGATGGATGCCATGTGTGGCCTACACTTCAAGGCATTAGAAGTTCTTTATCTGTTTTCTCTAGCTGCAGCTAAAACCTGAGGACCTGAATTTGACTGTGGAGCTAACAATGTACCCTAGGCAAAATAGACCAGGGCATTGGAAGAAACATGAGTTTCTAACAACTGCAAGAAACAGAGCTAGTTGTGGAGAACAGAGAGACTGAGACTGATTAATTTAAAACCAATTTGTGAAAGAAAAATAAACTTCACTATCCTTTAAGTTACTGGACCATTGGGTTTCCTTGATCAGTTCCAAGTGTGATAAAAAAAATACAGTGAATGTTTGTTTTTCAAATTATTACATTAAAAGAGACATTGTCATTAATCCTACTTAAAATACTCCCATTTTTGGACACATTCCATTATTGCCAAGTTCTGAAGCAGTTCTAGAAGTCATCTTTTGTGTTGAAGGGTCTTAAACTGTGTTACTGTGGTTGCTTCAGCATTCTGAGTTAATCTAAGACATTAATATTTGGTAGTCATTTTGATTTTGAGGAAGGGACAGAAGTTATATAGTGCCAGTTCCACAAATAAGGTAGATGAGGACACACCATAATGTTTGTAGTAGCCTGCTTTCCCATTGGATGGCACTTGGCAGTAGCATTCACTGTATTTTTTTTAAATACAGCAAGGGGGAATATTCTGAGAAGGATAAATAGCAATGTGTCTCTTACTGTAATAAATTTTAAAATTTAAGCATTCATTGTATATCTGATCACTCTTTCTACATAGGGGCATACAGTCGAGATAACAAATACAGGAGAGGAGGTTTAGGAGAATATGTTGACTGCCTGAAGATGTCTCCCATAGCTTTCCTGAGACAGAATAGCAAATAAGTCTCACAAAGGCTCCAAAGCAGAACCACAACAGGTGTAAGACTGGAAACCAATGATAGAGTTTATTTCCATTAAAGAAGGAACTTCTTTTAAGAGTTGTTTACTTACTATGGCAAGGGATGTCTTCTAAGGTAATGAGTTCTTTGTTATTTCAGATGTGATAGAAAGGACTGCTTAATGACCTACCACAAAATGTGTTATAGCCATGGATCCAGATTTGTTGTGGGGTTGAGCAAGATGACCTCTAAGGTCCCTTCCATCTCTGAGAGTCTAGACTACAGAGGAAAACAAATCCCATCCAATTAAGCACCTCAGAAAAGCAGGCGATGACTCACTGATGTAGACGCTAGCTGTGCCTGGAGTTCAATTGCCTAATAATCATCATCATCACAGAAGTTCTATTGGCTTTTCCCCCCTTTGATTAAAGTCCTCAGAAATACCTTCAGGCTCCCTTCCAAACAAATGGCCCATTACAGAAACTCAATTTTAATCTGATTTCTCCTTCAGTAATTACATTCTTTGTCAGGGGAGCAGGACATTCACTTAATGAAGGAGATGCAGCTCAAAGGGTAAGCATTACAAACATCCAGAAGTGAAGAGAATGCATTTACTGTGATATGTCTCCATAGGAGCACATTAGAAAAATGCTCTACACAATGGGAAAAGCCCAAGCTCAAAAGGCAAAAAACCTAGGTCCTGTTCTGCCCTTGCCCTGTCTCACTTTTTCTCACTGAGTCTCTGCATCTTGTCCCACCTGCACCCAATCTGTATTTTATAGTGGAGTTTTTCACTTCCATTTTCCATTTCACTTCCAAAAACTCAAAAATGGCAGTGAAAAACTCAAATATGATGAAGACTACTTGAGCTGTAAATATTTCCTCAATCTCCACTGTTTTGTTATCAAATTCAATATAATATAAAAGTCTTTCTAACTCCATTTGCAAGATCTTGCATGTTTTTCTATCAACAGTTCTATCTGAACCTTATTTAGCTTCTTTCAGTACCTGCAAATAGACTGTTGTTTTTTATTCTTTGTACCCAGTGTTCTCGGACCCTTGCTATTTGTCTAGTTAACTTCTATTCATCCTTTGGATCTCATCTTCTTTTCAATTTTTACTTAAAAAATGTATCACATAGCACTTAATATGTGCCAAAAAACTAAGTGCTTTTTAAATTATAACTGATTCTATCTTTACTAAAGCTCTATAAGTAGATACTAATACCCCTTTTTTAGATATGAGGACACTAAGACCCAGAAAAAATGTTATTTTTTCCAAGCCCGCACAGCCAGTATGTGACACAGAGAGAATTCTAACCCAGGCAGCCTGGCACTAAAGTCTGCTTTTAACCTCCACAGTAAATTGAAACATCACTTCCACGGGAAGATCACTCTGACCAGGTGTACATAGTCCACTGCAACACAGGCTACTGCACTGATATAAATTATGTAATATTGTCTTCCCTGCTGCACTGAGCGTTATGGGAAAAAGTAGATCCCATTTTTCTTGTTTACTCTTATAGCTGCATCCTCTAGCATGAACTAAAAACACATTGAGTGGCTTTTTATTTAACTATTGAATTCATCAGTAAATCTCAGTTCTCTAATAAGTGAGCTTATGATGTTCGTCATCCTGGCCCCAGTGACTGAATTCGTGGCTTCATGTATGCCAAGTACACACTCATAAACTGAGCTGCACTCTCAGCATAGGAAGTTGATCTTGGTCTATATTTTTCTTTGGTTGTCTTGACTAAGACAGAGTCCAGATTTTAAATATATGTTGAAAAAATGTCCTGATGTAGTTTATTTAAAGCTTAGCTATTCCTTTTGTAGAATATTGGCCTAGATAGCCTTAAAAAGATTTAGTTCTGAAATATTTCAGGTGTTTATTACCAGTGCATATTAAGAGAGTGTTATGGAAATTTTCATTTATATTTGTCTAGCTTGATGTGTTTGAATTTGGCTGCTGTATAATTCTTATTGCATATACCAGTAAGAACAGAGCTGGTTTTAAAGTGCAGTTAGTGTTTCAGGTTTATGGGAAAGGCATGGATTTAGGAGTAATAGAAGATAGATACCTTGAAGTAAACAGAATACAAAACTAAAATGACAAAAGCTCAACATGCTTTTTCAATTTACTAAATGTATCATCTTGAATAAGTCCATTGACTGGCAGGTTCAGATCTTAAACTGGATTAAGTTAGAAAGTAGTTACAGAAACTGCTTTCTCTTTTACAGGATAGGTTTGATTTCCAAGAAGTATCAGGTATAGCTTAAGGAAGCTTCTATGGTCTAATGACTTGCAGTCATCTGTATTGTATAGACCATTCCCTCCCATGTAGAGTTCAAAAGAATTAAAGTGTTACAATTTGTAATATGACCCACAAGATAATAGAATCTCAAAGTGACTAATACCAACATGAAAACTAATTGATAAGTCATTACTTAGCCTTTATTATATGTTAAATCCCATGCTAGAACTTGGGCAAGTCCTTACTTTCTATTCTTTAGTGTTCTCACTTACCAAATGGGAATATTTAACCACAAGATAGACTAGATAGGAAGATTTCAACATGCTATCTGGCCTGTTTTTTTTTTTATGGAAATCTCAGTGACCATCTTTGTTTGCTTGCTTGCTTGCTTGCTTTCTTTCTTTTTTTTTCTTTCTTTTTTTCTTTCTTTCTTTCTTTCCTTCTTTCTATGTATTTGGTACAGGGTCTCACTACACAGCCTGGACTCATAGTGTTTCTCCTGTTTTTAGCCTTCCCAGCCTCCCCATGCCTCAGATAACAGGCCTGTGCCACCACACCTGGATTCTGTCTCAGCCTCAGTGCACCTAGGGACAGGGCCCACACAGCCTGTGATGCCAGGGATTGAACCCTGGTCCTTGAGCTTACCTAAGCAGGCACTTAGTCCACTAAGCTATCTTGCTGGCCCACAGTGACCATCTTTTTAAGAAGCTGTGTGCTTCCTGTCCCTGTAGGTGGCGACACAATTACCTAAGCTTCCAAACTGTGAGCCAGTTCTTCTTTTCTAGAACCCTGATTCAATCTACAACACATTAAGCACAAAACCCTGTCAATTCTACCACCTAGATATCATCCTGACACCTCAATTCTTATTGCTGTGGTGTTTCCTACATATCTAACCAAAATCACAGCAGTCTTGTCATTTGTCTTCTTGTATCAGTTTCTTCTGCTACAGAGAAGGCTCTTGAATTTAAGCTTGCCCATATCACTCCCTTGTTTAAATGTGATACTATCAAGAAGATACATTTGTCCTTAGGATAAATTCAAGTGGTTTAAATTCAATTTAAACCACTCTGCTTTGGCTCCCATAAGCCATTTGGTATTGAACAATGAAGACATCTAAAGTTTAACTCTCATTCCAGTCAAGAAATGGGATTACAGAAATATAAATAGGCCTTTGTAATATACATGCATAAGTGTATGGAATATGCTTTATGAAGTTTGTGCATGACCATGTGAGCCAAAGTTTGGTTGGATTAGGGCCTATTTCCTCTCTAAGACTTGACCCAGGCATATTGTGAACTGAAGAAAGGTGATTTTTGCTTATTTCCCAATATAAATGCACATGTTTTGTCCTGTAGCATGGAAGAAAGAGAAGAAAAAACATCAAACTTCTGGTGTGTGATGCATGAAAATCCCTATATTATGTCCTTCATAGACCTGGATTGAAAATTTGGCTTTAAAAACTATTCTATTATTGGTTCCTGGGGCAATTTAACCAACATTCTTGATTCTGTTTCTTTTATGTAAAATAGGAAAGCTTTCTGGACTCTATAGGATATCATAAAAATTTCATTAAATACTATGCTCCAGGTGCTTAGTGATATGTCTAGAACACAGAGTACAATAAACATAATTTTTTACTAAAAATTTTACCTTATTTATAATGGGTAAGGACAAATTATCTATGCTAACAATCATGGAAATGGACAGGAAAAAGAAGACATGTAAGCAGCATTCTATGAATGTTTAGAGGCAGGGGTATCATGAATTCTGACCAAAAAGTAAGCAGATCTTTCTCAAAAAAGGTAATATTTGATTTGGATTTAAATGGTCACCTGAGGTGTTGACTTTGGGCAGAGCTTGTTGCACCTCATTGTCTATTGATTTTCTCTGTTCTTTGGTGAGATTTCCCTCCCTCAAGGTTGAAATAATTAACATAAAGATTCTGCTTTCTGGGCTCTGATGATGTATTTATTCTATGCATAAAAATTAAAGGCTTATTTTTCAATATAATTGATCCCTTCACTTTCAAAGGCTCAAACATTTTTGCTACCTTAAAAACAATAGAAAATTAAAAGAACATTTCTCTTTACCTTTAAATCTTGGCAACTTAAAATGAGAAAATGAGGGACAGAACATTAAGGTCTCATTGGTTTCAACTCTCCACAATGTAATGTGTAATTTTTCTTGTTGGAATTTCAAGAACGCTTATTATTTAATCTGTTATTTATTCTGTTAAAGTACAGTCTTCCTTAAGAGCAAAAGGATTAATGGTTTCAAATTCTAGCACATTGACCTTTATTCTACATTAAAATGCTTATTTTAAACCACTCTGCTTGGGCTCCCATAAGCCATTTGGTATTGAACAGTGAAGACATCTAAAGTTTAACTCCCACTCCAGTCAAGAAATGGGATTACAGGAAAAAAAAAAATAGGCCTTTGTAATGTACATGCATAGGTGTATGGAAGGTGCTTTATGAAGTTTGTGCATGACCGTGTGAGCCAAAGTTTGGCTCACAGGTTTGGCCTGCTTCCTCTGTAAGACTTGACCCAGGCATATTGTGAACTGAAGCAAGGTGATTGTTTGCTTATTTCCCAATATAAATGCACATGTTTTGTCCTGTAGCATGGAAGAAAGAGATGAGAAACACAAAAAGTGAGTCAGTGAAGCATTAAAAATAGAGTTTATAAAAAATGGAGTTTATAGTTTTAATATGGGGAAAACAGAGGAAAAGGGAGAAAATGCACATTTATTGCCTATTACTATACATTAAGCACTGTACTCTAATATGTTAATGTGATTTTATTTTCAGACATCCCTTTTGCTCAGACAGGACTACTTTGCCTTCCATGAGCTCCCACAGCATGACTCCATCATGGCATGGCTCTTTGTGACATTTCTTCGTAGTTATTCACATAAGTCTAGCCTCCCATATTAGACTGGGGACTTTCTTGGAAAACAAATACAGCTATTATCTTAAACATCTTTCTTTCCCTGTTAAAACCAAGCCCATTTTTAGCTACCAGTTTACTGTTGAATTTTGTGGAAATAATTGCCTTTCTGCCTATGTTTAAAACCTCCAGACCATCAATTTCTTTAGTAATGTAGCATAAACAGAATCCATCATCTGGTTCCCTAACAGGGTCTTAGTGCCAGATGTGGACAGACATCCATCTCTTTAGCTTCCCCTGGGGATATTGACTTTTCATTGAGTTTGAGGAGAATACAGAGTCTATGGATAGTTTAATGAGTTCCTTTTACTGCCAGTTAAAATGTGTGCTAATTGTCACCAACCCAAAAGATTAATATCTCATTTCCACATTTTCTCCAAGGCTTGGCCTCCATTTAATCTCCCTCTGTTGTTAAGCACAACATCTATATGCTTACATTAGATCTTTCATGTGGAATGATAGCTTTATTGGCAGAAGTCTGATTGTCCAGTGTCTGGAGATTTCCTCACCTCTAAACGTGAGTTGAACAAATACAAACACCAGGAAGCTTCTAGTATTGAATACATAGCATTCCCAGAAATGAAAGTAAGGAAACAGATGAAAGTAAGAAACAAAAATCCTGAATGTGATACCCTCTAGCATTAGAAGTATGATGGGCATAGGAGAGGAACAAAGTTTTGATTGGATTAGGGCCTACCTAATCTAATTCAGTCTCCAGCACGAGACAGAGACTGAATGGTCTGAATGAAATGAGATAACATGTAATGTACCTTTAGAAATGGGGTTGTAGCTCAGTAACAGAATGTGTGTATGGCATGTATTAGGTCCTGGGCTGAATAAATATAAATAAAATAAAATAATCTCTCATAGAGTAGCCCATACCAGGTGTTCTATGTATGAACCATGGTCCCTAATGTGTCATTCCACACATTTACAGGCAATATTTCACCTATGCAGGCCCTCAGTTAGGTGTCTGATTGAGCCCTACTAACACTCACTCCATAGTTTAGCAGGAAGCGAGGGGAAAAGGTGTCATTTCGCACAAAACACTGGTTTTAGAGGGAATCATAAAGCTTAGAGGGAAACCAATGGGAAGAAAGGCTTAAATCTGCCTGCATGGTTAATAAAGGCTTCAACTACAGGGGACATGTATCTGCATCTTTCTATAAGGAGGTGTTCTTAAGGTGGGTGACCTGAGAAAAGGCAGGTGGCAGTTAAATATATGCACATGTACTGCATGCATGTGCTATACTTGGACACAGTGAAACATTTAGTATGAATGGAATATAATATGCTCATGGAGAGGAAAGTAAATAAAACTGAAGAGAATATGGAGAGACACATTTAATAAGCAATGCCTTTCATCTTGCAGTCTAAATACACTGTATGTTAATATTGGGGTAAAATAAGAACATGTGTAGCAGAGTTCTGAACTGAACTCAAGTCACGGACATTGAAATCTGTGTTTCCCATCATCAGTAGCTCTAAAAAAGGAGCCAGGAATATTTCATCTGAAAAAGCATATTATCTATCTATTGATAAATGCAAACCATGTATTAAAAACAGAAAATTAAAAGTTGCATAGATTTACACACTGAATTCCCACTGAAATTAAATTTCAAGTTAGAAAGTGACTTTTTAATGCAATGATGTAATTCAAGCAGATGATCTCAGAATGGAGGACATTCAGAACATAATTTTCTTGATTTTTGCAAGAATGTAAGGATGATACAGATAGCAGAGGCCTGAGTTCAGCCAAGCTACCTTTTCCACTAATGAGGAACTAGTATAGGGGAAATAGAAGCACATACACACAAAGACAGAGATAGACAGGAAAGAAAATAACGAGGGAGATAAAGACCAGAAGACACAATTCTAAGGGAAAGCTGTTATGCTACAGGGAGAATAAATACATCCTAGGAGTCTCCTATATACTATTTGTTGTGCTAGATGATTAACATAAGAGCATTTAGTTCTTGTAAGACGGGAAGTGAAAGCTGATGGATTTCAACTCATTCTTATAGGATAAACCAAATCAACAACTCTAGAAAATCAGATTATACTTGAGGAGAGGGATCTCAAGGCTGTTATAATTTTGAGTGCTACTGAGAAGATGCCATGTTACCCATTATTTGGTACCATCCCTCTCCTGTTCCAGAAGTCCCACCATCTCATCTAATGTTTCAGTTTTAGCATTTGTTCGATCCAATGCAAGTCTTTGAGTAAAGAATCCAGGAGTTATGACTGAGGTGGAGAAAGTGATGAGTACAGAAAAAAAAAACAAGAACAAGAACAAAAACAACAACAAAAACCATACAAATAATTATTTGTAGCTGACATACTTTTGTGAGTATGACTTCACTGTGGTATCCTGGAGGTATCCAGGAAACCTCCACAGAATGTGATTACAACAAGCTTTGTTTCCTTTTTGCTATCCTGGTTCATTACAGAGCATTTAATGACACTGAACAATGCTCAAGTTCTAATGAAAATCTGGTTACTGCAAAAGCAAACCTTCTTTAATGGGCACTAATGGTCTTGATAATCCAGAAAACAATAGCAAAATAGAAACTTATGGAGGAGCCCTTCATTGTACAAAGTTGAAAGGGAGGTGATTTTTATAGTACCTGGGCAACAATCTAATTTTAAGATATTATAGGCTCCATCTCTTTTAGAAAGTAAGTTCAACTTCTGAGTTTCTGTGGTTCACTATATGTACCATATGCTGTGCCTCCTCATACCTCTGCTGTGTTCCATATGCTGCTCCCAACTCCCACCATTCTGGGAAGCTCTTCAAGCCACTCAGCCATGTCATCATCACTTCCATAGGAAGCAGCACAGAGCATGAAGCTGGGAGAAAGAGCACCAGACCTTACCATTTTCAAAGCTGTAAAAATGTGGACAACACCCTTAAGCTTCTGAGTATATTGCACAGCTTTGAAATATATGGCTTCTATGTCTCTCATAATTTAAAATGTGGATGATCCCATCATTCTTTAAAATTTACCTGAAGACCTACATTCTCCAGTAAACCATCTCTGACTCTCTCCTATATTATGTCATCCTAATTACTCATAAATGTGGACAAGACTAAAGACATTAGAAGTTTTGTCTTTCTCTACCACAACATAAGACCTCTATTTTGGTCTGGATGCAAAATGTCCTCCAAAAGTCTCATGTGTTCAGGATGGGGTTATCAGGGGATGATAACATCATGGGAGTGCTATTGGAGGATTTATTCAATGATGAGTTTATAGTTGAATACACTGTTAAGAAGAAAGGCACAATTTGAGCAAGTGGGATGACAGGGTACGTGATTTGAGGAATTTCTTTCATCCTGAGTTCTTTCTTTTCTCTCTGTTTCCTGGCAGCTATGAAGCCAGCAGATTTCCTCTGCCTCAGAGCCACTTTAGCATGGACTGAACTCTCTGAAATCATGATTGAAAGTAAATCTTTCCTCCTTTAAGTTACATGTGTTGGGCATTTTGTCTAAAAACAGGAATATGATTAGCATAACCCTGAAGAAGTGGTTTTCCTTATTTAATCCCATACCTTTCTTTTTCTCAGGTTCTATGTGCACAACTTAGTGCTGAATTGAGCTGAAGAAATATTTTAAAATTGGAATCAGAATAAATCTTCCCCACTAAGAATGATCTATTTTGGGGAGACTGACTACAAACAGCTTCCTGAAGTCTATATTTTCTCATTAGTCTAACAGACTAATGAGAAAAGTCATTCCAAGTAGAAGAAATAGCATCAAGTCCAAGATAAATGAGTTACACTACAAGCTAGTATAAGATTATGGTAACAAATATAGGCTTTGGAGCCAAATTGGCTTGGATCTGAGTAGCTTGACTTCCAATCCTAGCTCTGTCACTTAACTTTAATCCTATTATGGCTCAGTGTCTCTTTTTGTAAAATGTTAGGTCTACAAGTGTTACTTACCTCAGTGGGTTTTTAGAATTAAATGACTTAATAAAAGTAAAATGGATAGAGTAGGACCTGAAAACTGTAAATGTTCTGTAAAGGTAAGGCATTATTTGGTTGCTTTTTGTCCTGAACTTATTCAAGTTCACCTTTCATGATCAATTTTACTATGGAGAAGAGCTGGAACTTGCATGCTGACAGATATGGTGAGAAAGGTGAAGAGGACCTACCATATTGTCTCTGTTAAAGTGACATTCCATTGGATAGTGTTCATCAGCAGTATCCATTATAGATTTATTACAACTCATAGAGATACAAAAAAGAGGACTTCCACGATAGCTTCATAAAATGACAAGAATGATAGGGAAAGTATGTTTAAAGAGAGGGAAAGTATTTTGAGGGGAGTTAATGCCAATGTGTCTTAAGCAAACCTGTGAGCCTCAGTTTCCCAATGCATAGAACAGATACCATAACTTTCCTCATAGAGGTGTCAAGAAGATTCTATAAAAGTTAATGAGAAAGACTTTCAGGTAAAGGTCTGACAACTCTCAATAAATGTTCACTCTCATTACAGGGATGTTATTAATGCACATCCCCGTGGCTGCTGACAAGAATTGCTACCTCTTTTGCTCACTGTTCTAGAGCCACAGTGGAGATGCCTGTGACAGTTGCATCTCTCAGCATGCAGGCGGAGCTTCCTAGAAACATGCTGGTACCTAATGCTGGGAGGCAGTCCTGTCAGAACTGCTTGGGGTTACTCATCCCACCTTCTGGGTTTCTGACAGGATGTTTTGATAAAATAAATCTATTTTAAGTGACTGTAATGAAATACTAACCAGTTTCTGAAGGGCTTTTAAGATGTTTTTAAGAAGTTTCAGATCAAAGGCCCTGGGAAGGCAGACTTTGTGCATTAAATATTTAGTGCTGATTCAGTCACTTGAGAGCTTAAGCATTTTGACATTGTAAGAGGGAGAAAGCACATTTTAGCTAGGAACACACTCATGTTAAAGATACAGGTGACAGGATCCAACATCAAGAGGTATATCTTCTCACTGGAATATTGTTGGGTGTGACCTTGAAGGCCATCCATCTAAGGTTACAGGATCTGAGAGAATTATTTAGGATCTACAGTGTTTAGAAATAGGCACTCAGTGGGTCCTGGCAGCAGGAATCTGCCTTTCTAGCTGCACACTTGGTCTTAATACCTGTCATTGTATACACTGCCACTTGGATCCCAATAAGTACTTGACATGTGAAATATACTTTGTGGCCCAACTGAGAAACACTGACCTTGAGCCCTCACCTGCACTCAGAAGCTTGGAAGGTGAGGCTCAGTGAGAAAGAGGTCTTTGTAAGTTAACATTGCAAATTAGTAGTGGGACTGCAAATGCTGTCATATATGAGGAGATCAAAAAATGCCATGACCACGGCCAGGGAGATAGTTCAGCAGCATAAGTGTCTTCCTGGCAAGTGCAAGATCATGTGTTTAATCCCTGGCACCAAAAAAATCATGTGGACTAAAAGGCCTTTAAGTTTATGGTACCAGAAAAAAAGAAAGGAAGGAATGAAGGAAGGAAGAAAGGAAGGAAGGAAGGAAGAAAAAAAGAAAAACAAAACAGACAGAAAGACCGTGACTGTCTAAATTTGTAAAAAAATCAAATTATAGTAAAAGATACATTGGCAACAATGATGGGATAACAAAAATGCTTATAGCAAGGGTATTTTGAGCTTTTAGGTGTTCATATGCCAATGTATCTTTTACCATAATGCAACTTTTAATTAAAATGTCTTTAATTTAAATATTTTGAAACTGTATATTTGAGTCATACCTTCTTGACCAAACATTAAAGGCATTTCTTTAAATGTTTTTGGTACAGGGTTTCACTACACAGCTTGGACTCATAGTGATCCTCTGGCTTTCAGCCTCCCCAGCTCTGGGATTACAGGTATGCGCCACCACACCTGGTCTCAGTGGCTGGCTTAGTGAGCCTCAGGGGTGAGGCTGCCACTGCATGTGGTGCTTGGGATGGAGCCCTGTCCCTGTGCTTAGTCCACTGAGATATCTCATTAGCCCTTAAGGCATGTATTGTGCAATAAAGCTATGATATTTGCATATCCATCTTACAGGATCTGGCACTGTGAGACTTCTAGGAAACAATGACACATGTGTGTTCAAAGTGAGGAGGAGGGTCTTGAGGGAGAGTAATTAGCAATGTCTTTCACTGTAATATTTTGTTGTAAATTTAAACATTCAATGCATTTTTAGTTTTGCTTTGTTTCTTGAGACCTGATATTTCTGTGTCATTGTAATTGAAGTTGGCCTTGCACTCACTGGCTAGCCCAGAATGGGCCATGAACTTACACCAATCCTCTTGCCTCAGCCTCCTGAGTGATAGAACTATAGGCATATAACACCACATCCAGGTTTTACATTTTTAAAAATTATACATGCTATTAATAATTTTTTTTCTGGGATAAAATATTTATGTACACAACATGAAAGAGAAAAGGTTTATTTTGGCTCTCAGTTTGAGAGACTTTAGTCCATGATTAAAAGACTGCAAGGCACAATGGTGTGGTGGGGGAAGGCTGCCCTGTTCCTGGCATACAGGAAGCACAGTGTAGTGGAGAGCTAGAGACAGAAGAAATTGCTTTCTGGGGCTAGGATAGACCTTTCACAGCCCTTTCCCTAGAAACCTACTTCCCTGTACTGGGTTTCTGTTCCTAATTGCCCATTCAGATAGGAGCACACCCAGAGGTTGATCCATTGACAAAGTTAGCACCCTTGTGATCCAATCAACTGTCTAGTCTTCACATCTGAACAATGCTGCATTGAGTACATGTGCTGCCTACATGAACACCATGGCTGCAATGACGATTGAGCCTCAGTACATCAATCTTTGCTGTGCACTTTGTATTTAAATCTTTGTTTTCTCGGAACTGGGGATTGAACCCAGGCCCTTGCACGGAGCCATCTCCCCAGCCCCTGTATTTAAATCTTGAGACACCATGAGCTACTGCCTAACAGGGTAAAGATTTTTCCAAAATATTATAGTACTCCTTCAATGATGAATATCCACCATAGGTGTGGACATATAAGGAGAAGAATTTATTTAGAATAGGGTATAAGGTAATGAGTCTTTGATCAGAACTGATAATAGTCACATCTGAAAGTCTACTGGAAGCTAAAAATCCTTTCCCAGCAAAATCCAGACATAAAAGTGGGAATTTAATAGTGAATAAAATATATTCCTGAAAGGCAAGTGATAAAATCCTATTTTAAGTACATAGTAGATCCAGTCAATCCAGTCCTCTAAATCCAGTGCCTATAAACTCAAATTTAGAACAGCGTAACAATGGACGCATCATGGTGTTTGGTGTTCAACAGGCCTGGGTTACAAGAGTACTCAGTAACTATGTAATATTGAGAAATTGCCTAATTGTTTAAACCTCAGATCTTTCATTTTAATGTAGGATAGCATTACCTCATGGAGCTATTGAGAGTTTAATCAGGATAATGCAAGAAAATTACTTCAAGCACCTGGCATCCATTTAATGGATACAAAGTTCCTATTCACTTTTTCCTTACCTTTATCTGCTTCCAGAAGAATCCTAATGAGTTCCTCTAGTATCTGCCACTCACTCTGGCTTTCTACCTTAAAACTCAACTTTAAATTCCAGGAGGACAGAGAGAATGCCTCTTTTTCTCACAACTGCTTCCTCTGAGTATAGTAATTGGCACATAATATGTGTTCAATGTATATATTGAGTGAATGATTCAAAAGATAAAATGAATGAACTGCTAGATATACAACAAATTACAGTGAGGAAGCAGAGGGGGACAAGACAGCACTAACTCTGAGGAAATTTCCAATAATTCTTTCAGTCAGTGATATTTCAGAGCCTAGAAAACCACAATGATTTAGAAACCAAGGAATCTGAGAAGAACCTACAAAAAGATTATTTAGCTTTCTTTACTATTTCATTTCCCTCTAACAATGCTACACAATTTATCTTTTACTACTTGGCAAACTGAGGAGATGTATTTGCCTCAAAGCCAGGCTAACTAGGCAGAAACCTAGGATTAAGTAACCAAATAGGACATTAGGGACAGGCAAAAATTACTAACTCCTGCTTGACCCAGCCCTGATTGCAAGAAATTGCAGCATGCTCCTGGTAGATGAGCTGTGCCCTGTTTCTGAGCCACTTATAACAGAACACTGAGGACACAAGAAGTCTTAGCATCCTTCTAGGAGGGGGTTTTCTGATCTTGAACTAGGATTCACACCTGAAGTCATCCCCAGGTCTTTTCGTACCAATGAAAGACATGAAAAAGCTAACTATATATCTCACTGTAAAGTCTTTCTTGGGATACAAGATGAGCCTCGGCCTAAATGTGGCAAGCCTCACCTCAGACCCTACCATCTCTTCTCCCATGATTCCTCAACCCAGACAGTAGTAATAGGCAGAAAGGAGAAGCAGCCCTGGGTCATAATCTACATAACTTCTAGTACTAATGAATTGTGTGGAAGTTCTTTCTGCCAAGACTTAACACCTGTAGAAACACACACACACACACACACACACACACACACACTTATTTGCCAGATATTTCTGAATGCTAAACATGCTGGCTGAACTTAACACAGTCCCCATGATCTTCTTTTGGTGCCTTTATTTATTATCCACCAGTTCAAACACGGCGGAAATGTAGCAAAAAGTTTTGATCTTACATTTTCCTAAACTACAACACAACTATGTGTGATTTCCTAGATCATAACTTCTGTAAATTTAACTCCCATATATTTCTTAAGTTTCACAAATCTTCTATCTCTATTATAAAAGTGCCTAGCTGTTAGAGAGCTAACTAATAATACTCTTGGGCCTCTAACCCACCTCTACATAATTACCCAAGCACACTAAATATAAACTATGTGTGATCTTGTTATTCCCTTGCCTCACCTCCTACATTGACAACTCTATCACAATCAGAAGGCAAAAACCAACTAAACAAAAACTCTATACCTTGCCTTTATTTTAACTGCTCTATGTCTGTCTTTGACTGTTTACTTGTATATTTTGAAACCCTATCAATAATTTCATCGCTGATTCCATGCAAAAAATATGCTGTGTGAGCTGGCCCAGGTTGGAATAGACTGCTGTGGTAGCAATGACTTCTCAATGCTTGAAGGGGTAAGGGGTGGCAGTGTTCTGGGCTGTTGAGCTCAGGTAACTACTGTCTGGGATATTGTGTACAACCACTACTCTTGGACAAGGGACTGGTTATATATTATGTGAGAGAAAATTCTTTCCTGAAGAGACTTCTGAAGATTTTAGAATAAAACCTCAGGAATAATAACACCCCTTCCTCCTCACATTCATTTCTAATGCAAATTGTATGAGGAGATTCTCTGTCAAGGAAAGCTGACTCTCCTCTAAGACCAGCCTGACCCATACCTAGCACAAGTGAGAAACTGTACTTGGCACTTACTTCTCTGATCAATGTGATCATGGTAGACATTCTGGTTAAATAATTCAGTGCACCTAAAATAAATCAACAGGAGCCAAGATCATCAAATGTAGTTGTCTATATTGCTCAAGGTAATTAGGTAAACACTAAATCTTACTTTTTTCTCTTGAAAGCATAGCCTTTCAAGGATTCCTAAGGGGTGAGAAAAATACTTAAGATGACTCTATTATTTGCATTTATGTGGCTCTTTAGAAATTCAAAATGCTGTTAAGTTATAGATACTAAAAGAGAACCAAATGTATACAAGGCAATATGACAACAGCTTTATAGACATTGTCTCTTTTTTATCACAAGCATTTGCAATAAATTAATAAGTCTTAGATTTCAAATCCAAACCTCAGCATGAACTATCTACATAATTCTAGATAAGCTATTCATCCTCTCTATATAGCAAGATACTATTTTTTAAAGTTTATCCATTCAAAGCTTCACATAGCCAAAGTCCTGACTATAGCCCATGACTCTCCTAACAAATCCTCAAACTTTCTTCCATTGAAAAGGTAACAACATTTTTTCACATATAGGCAACTAATTCATTTCTTGCCTTCTGACAGATTTTTTGGAGTCAAGCAAGTGAGCTACAGTATCACCAGTCAGTTGGGCCTATAGCCCTTTCCACCTGGAAGTAGTTACACAAAGACAGAAATCACCACATACTCAGCATCCTGTAAAGAATTATGGGGATTTATGTCTTTCAGGGGGAACAGAAGCAGAAGGGCATGGCCAAATTGTTGGGCAAGAGGCATGATCTGTATATCAGAGATCCAGGATATATGCATAGATAAACAGTTTCCAATCCCTGTACCTAGGACCAATCAAAAGGTACTATTTTCAATTCTTTTGGTGCAAAATAAAGGAGGTTTTTATTTTTTAAACAGGATAGACTATATCCAACATCAGTCTGAAGGATGGAAGATAAAAGAGACCTTCACCATTACCCTTATGGCCATTGTGAGTTTTCTTAGGAATCTCTGTGGAGCATATCTATTTCCTAACTTTAGTTTGCCTAAAATCACTCAGCAGAGGACACTTTGTTTCCTAATTTTAGTCATAAGAATACAAACTTACTAAAAAAATCCTATTTTTAAAAATGATCCAAAGATTGGTACATATGAGCATTAGAAATGATAATATGTACCAATAACTTAGTGCCTGTATGCTATACATAAGCTCTCAAACTTTACTTTAATTTTATAATACACTGGACAAATGCTCTGAAAAGTAAGGAGCAATTTTTTTCGAAGTTCAGATGAAGGAGCAGACTTAATGAATGAAAAATTTCCTTAATTTGGTAGTGAATTACTGGTGAAGCTAATATTTGAGTGCTGATCAGCCCAACTCTTAAACCCCTATACTGAGAGTAGCATGATTATTATTATTATTTTGGCTCTTTCATCATGATCATTATTAATAATACTGTTGTAGTCAGGAATTAAATGGGGAAAGATTTAATACAGGTCATACAGTGTATAGGATTATTTTACAGTGTTCACCCCAAAAGTCAAATGTGAAAAGAATGTGGGAGATCTGTCCATACACTAGAGACCCAAAGAATCCAGCTGAGGGTCTGGACCCCATGGCAGTGTGCTGCATAAGCCCTGTTGAAGTCCTACAGAACAAGACAATGTTCTCCACAAGTCCACCTGGAGGCCTAGAGCCCATGACAATGTGTCATGCATATCTATCGCAAGGATCTGCACTGGGAAGGCCCAAATGGCAGTGGTGGTTTAGAAAGTCTGTGCCAGTATGGTGAAGATACATTCCACTAGGCTGAGGAATCTTCACTGGAGTCAGGAGGTGACATTCAATGTAAGGACTAGAATTCCCACCAAATATCCACAACTATCCTCAGCAACAGAGAATACCCAAGCTTCTCTGAAGATGAGAATGGTTGAGTTCGTAACAGGAAAACCAGCTTGATAAGTTTCTTCAGGAGAATCAATAGCACACCATCTTTCCCTCCAGTTCTGCTTTTATGTTGTCAGCAACAATTCTCAGGTGAGTCTTGAACCACACTGATTTAGTTCAGCTGAGTATTACAAGATAACCATTAGCTAATCTACCATGATTATTAATAACAATGCCAACAACAATAGTACTTTTGAGCTTTCCAAAAAGAGACAGTTACTACAGAATTTCCAGTGCTCAGGCCTGGGCATGACGACATGTGACCTTAGTGATACTGTCTGATCAAGACTGGAAATTCTCGCTGTGTTACCTTTAACAGACTGTACTCATTTTGGGTGGAGAGACCTTGCCAGAACTGAGAAGAAATAACCAGAAAGATTATTTCTGAGTATAGTAGAGCCAGGATGGGCTTAAGTCTTATTGAGATAAAATATAAAAAATAAAGATAGGTAGAAAATAGACAAGGAAAATCATATAGTGTATAGGATGATTTTCTAATACTAATTTTAAAATAGTACTTGTCTTAACTACTTTCTCTTCATTGAAACACAATATCCAATTGCTATGTTTTTAAGGTAGAAACTTAATTTGGAGTAAGGTTATAAAGCTTTTGGTCCATTATCCACTGGTTCCAAGGCAGGGCAGCATGGCAGAAGAAAAAGAGGGAGAGAGTACAATCAAGGGAGAAGAGAGGGAGGCAGATCCTTATATGCCATATCCCTCGTGACCCAAGTTGTCCAACCCTCCTACACTGATGAGAATCATACTTCCAATCCAATAGCCACCCAGAAGTTTCACCTTTGAGCACGTGATGCTTCAGAGAACATGAAGATATGAACTCCTGAAGCACTTTTAATAAAACTGTAGCTTTAGGACCCAAAAGTTGCTAAGATCTTTTCCTTTTCAGCATACTCTCACCAAAAAAAAAAAAAAAATCCTAAGAGTGTTACAGTGCAATAAATCTGTAAATTGAGATTCTGTGCTTTTCACCTGTAAATAGACCATCTTCACCCTTCACCTGTTGAAGCAGGGGGAAGGGGCATCACCTTTGACCTGTAAATTGAGCCCACACTTTCTGGAGATTCACAAATTCCATAAACTTTTACTTCCGTCTTGTAGAAAACACACTATGTGAACTATGCTGCTATAAACATGTATATGTACATATTACTATAGTGATATACATGTTTATAGCAGCATAGCAGTATGAGGTACTTAAATTTTGGGGAAGTAAAGCAAGGACAGGTATGATTGGGTCAAATGCAATTTCTATTTTTAATAGAAAAATAGAATCTCCATACTCATTTCCATAGTGATTGTACTAGTTTATATTTCCAACAATAATTTAGAAAGATTCCTTTTATTCCCCTATAATGTTGCCATAATCTGTTGATTTTTGTATTTTTCATGGGAGTGATTTTGACTGGGTTAAGAAGGAATCTCAGTCATTTTGATTTCCACTTCCCTCACAGCTAAAGTTGATAAACAGTTTTCTTGCACTTCTTGGCTATTTGCACTTCTTACTTTGAAGATTGTGCATTCAGTTCTTTTATAATATTTTTTGATTGAGCCATTGCTGGGAAGGAATTAATTCATAGAAAAATGGATAAAGAAGATGTGACATATACATATATTCAGCTATAAAGAAGAATGAAATGTCATATGCAGGAAAACGGATTGAACCAAGACCATGAAATTCAGTCAAGTAAGGTAACATAGAAAGTTAAATGCTACCTGGATTATATTATATGAAAAACTTAAAATAAGACTAAATAAAGGAATAAATTGAAGGAGAAATAATAGGAATTAATAAGGTGCAGTTCTTGGAGATGTGGATAAGGGAAGGAAGAGGGGGAAGAGAAAGAGTTAAAGGGATCAAAATAGCTAAGTTATGTTATATATAGGTACTAATTCTCCAAAACAAAGGCAACCATTATGTATTGCAACCATATGCCAATTTAAAAATTATATAAAAAAGAAAGTGCACTGTTAAGTGGGCAGTATATCTCTGCTTCAAACCAACATAAATGGTTTGCACTTAACATAGCCTATGAGAAGAATAAAGAAAATCGACAGTAAAAATACACATCCAAGACCATCTTAAATGCATTTCAAATGTACCTTATTCCATGTAAAAAAAAATACCTCTCTAGCAGCCCAACCATATTCTCTTTGAGTGTATATACTTTATGGATTTTTTAAAAAATTTTGCCTAAAAATCCTTTTTATGCCTGTCACTTATGTGTCTTAAAATTACATTTCTGTTTGTTTTTATTTTAAAGAGAATACAAAAAATAGTGAAAAAAGACATTAAAAATGATATAGAATTTCACTAAACAAAATGACAGAAATTCAATAATGACTGTTATATTGCATACTGTCTTCTTCAAATTAGTTATTCAAAATAATAGATAAAAGCCTATAAGATTGGCCTAAAAAAGCCTAAGAAATTGAAAAGGAAGGTTTGTGGATATAGTTAGGATGCATAAGTGGCTGGCTGGCAAGTGTAAGGTCCTGAGTTATATCCATGGTACCAAAAAAAAAAAAAAAAAAAAAAGGAAAAAGAGGGGGGAAAAAGCATGAATTGCTCCTTTCAATAAGCCAGCAGAAATCAGCAGCACAATGGTACAAAATATATTATACATATATATTTTACCTTTGTTTCTTTTCTTCTTTACCTCATCTCAGCTGTTCCTCCCTATAAATCTCAGGTATAAAGAAGAATGAAATGTCATAAGAACAATTCCTTTCCCTTGCATAGTATCCAATAGAACTTTCAGATCCTATGTACTCTTTCAGGTTCTTGCACTAAAGAGACAATACAATGCTTACAAAAATGGGTCTGATTTATTTCAATTATGAATATGGTTTCTAGTTGCATCCATTTACCTATGAAAGTCTTGAGTTTATCTTTTTCATAGCTTAATAATATTAAATTGTATAAAAATACCACATCTTTTTTATCTAATCCTCAATTGATGGGCATTTGGGTTATTTCCAAGATTTAGCTGTGATAAATTGGTCTGCTATAAACATGGGTGCACATATATTGCTGTAGCATGATATTACCAGTTTTTCTGGAAAAATACCCAGGAGGGAAATAGCTGGATTGAATAGAACCTAGTTTTTATTTTATTTTATTTTTAATATCCAAACTGATTTCCATAGTGGTTGTAACACTCTACACTCCCACCAACAGTGAAAAGGGGTTCTTTTTTTGCCTACAGTTTTTCAGCATTTGTTATTGGTCAACTCCTTCATGATAGTCATTCTTTTGGGGGTAAGATGGAATATCAGGGTTATTTAATCTGCATTTCTTAAATGATCAATGATGCTAAACATTGTTCACATACTTATTGCCATTCGTCTGTCTTCATCAAAAAAGTGTGTATTCCTCTCAGATGCACTGTTGTAGTGGATTATTGGATTTTGGGGGGTCTGACATTTTTAATTCTTTGTATGTTCCAGATAGAAGTCCTTTGTCTAAGGGACAGTTAGCTAAAAATTTTCCCATTGGTGACTTTTCTTTTTACTCTTTTAGTGATTTCTTTTGCTGCAGAAACGTTTTTAAAAAGATGACAGGGGCCGGGGAGATGGCTCAGTAGAATAAGTGCTTTCTTGGCAAGCACAAGGGTCTGAGTTCAATCCCCAGTTCCACCAAAAAATAAACAAATAAATAATAACAGTATGACATCCCAGTTGTTGATTATTTGAAGTATTTCCCAGGCAGTTTGGTTTTTGTACATGAACTCTTTTCCTATCTCTATGTCTTCAAAATTTCTACCTATCTTCTCTTTTAGTAGATTTAGTCTTTCTGTTTCAATATTTAAATCTTTAATTCATTTTGACTGTGAGGGCATGGTGGTAGACATGGGTCTAATTTTAGCCTTCATCATGGGGAAAGCTAGGTTGTCCAGCACCACTTATTAAAGAGGCCATCTTTCCTCCAGTAAACATGTTTGACCCCTTTGTCAAAGATAATTTGGATGAGTGTGTTTGCAGTTGTATCTTTATTTTCTAATCTCTTTCATTGATCCTCAGGTCTGATTTTTTTTTTTTGCCAGTACCATGCTGTTTTTGTCAAAGTAGTTTTGTAGTATAATTTCAAGTCAGAAATTATGATGCCTTCTGGTTTGCCTTTACTGCCCAGGATTGCTTTTGCTATTCTATGTCACTTTTGGTTCAAACTGAATTTTAGGAATTTTTTCTCTAATTTTGTGTGGCATACTAATGGTGTTTTAATTGGGATTGCACTGAATCCCAAAATAATTTTAGAAATATGGCCATTTTTACAGTGTTGGCTCTCCACAAGAAAGGAATATCAATCCACTTTTTAAAATCTTCTTTGACTTTTTTCACAGTACTGTAATTTTCTTTCTTTCTTTCTTTCTTTCTTTCTTTCTTTCTTTCTTTTTTTTTTTTTTTTTTT
>NDGN011557454.1:13322-23696 GCA_002564285.1 Tympanoctomys barrerae | reverse complement strand
GATGTTTGCAAAGAGCACTTACAGGGGAATTGTGCACCCCAAAGACGCCCTTCTTGAAGATATAGACTATTCATCTGTCTACAGCTTCAGTGTTCTGAGAGACTTTGCTATCAGAAATTGATAGACAAAAACACATCATTTTTCTTACCTCTATTATTCTGTTCTCAGTTGTATAGTTTAGATACAGCCATTAACATATTTAGTTCATACAGTAGATGTGGGTGATAATTACTACACAGCATTCCAAAAATCCATTTTAATTCCTTACTGAATACATGTAAGCATTTTTTAAATAAACCAAAGTTAAAGTTTGTGATTAACTATAAATTGAGTTATTCATGGCTGGTGTGTTTGTTTGTTTGTTTGTTTGTTTTTGTGGTACTGAGAATTAAACTCAGGACCTGGCATTTGTCAGGCAAGTGCTTATTCTACCGAGCTATCTTCCCAGCAAATTGGGCGAGATCTTTGGGGTTGCAGGCGCACATGACGATCCTCCGTCATCAGGGTTGGTTTCGATGGCGCTGATCACATTGTGCAGCTGGTCAACTCCTTGATTCGCGTAATCTGAGCCCACATCTTTGTAGTCAGCCCTGAGATGCCTCCCCCGGAAGCCATAGATGGGGCCCAGGTATTCACTCCTTTGGATGACGACTCTGGCATTTGTAGAGCCCTTGACAACCCACAGCAGCTCCTGCAGGATACCCTTCTGGAACATGCTGTGCGTAGTCAGCAGGGGAAATTCATCCTGTGGGCTGCAGCGCCCCTGCATGCCTAACAGTGGCAGCGTGCTGGAGCCCACGCGGGCCTCCTTGCGGGCTGCCGTGCAGGATGCGCTCCACTTGCTGAAGGTGTTCAGCTCCCGAGTGGCCCGGGCAGGCGGCAGGAGCTTGGCCCGAGGCAGCATGGTCTGCAAGTATATATTTTAAATGTTTTTTCTTGTCTCTTGTTTTCATTTATTACTTATTTAAAAAACAAACATTTACTGGAGAGTATAGCAGTAATTGATATGACACGACCAGCAGTAGTATTTAGAAGACCAGAATGACAGGCATTGCAAGCATGGCCCTGGTATTAACATTGCTATCTCCAGCGTAGTTGCTTAGTTTACAGGTATCAGCATAGTTAGTCAGAGTGAGATTCCTACCAATTAGCTGCTAGTTTCAAAAACCTGTTGAAGATTCTCAGGATCATTGTCTTACCCATCTTGTGCATATAAATGTATGGCTTTGCCCNTGTCATGTTTCCTAGCTTTTCTGTTTGCCCTCTCTTCATTGTTTAATCCCTAAGGGCTCACTTTCCTTTTAATTGTGCTTTACCTTTCTATTTTTATTTCTTCTTTTGAGTTCTTACACCAGGGAAACTATATGATATTTACACATGTATGTCTCATTTATTTCACTTAGGATTATATCTTCAAGTGGCCTCCACTTAAATATAAAGGCTTCGAGTTTATCATTCTTTATAGCTGAGTAATACTCCATTGTATAAAATACCACATCTTTTTCACCCATTCCTCAGGTGATGGGCATTCAAACCCTATTAGAGAGTGCTCTATTGCTGTGGAAAAGTTGTGATCACGTGCATTACTTTGTCCCTCCCTGTGCCATTTTTCTTGCTGCTCTCTAATTATGCTGTTGGGCTGGAGCGACTGCTAAAGATGGACCAGCCTGGTCGAAAAGTCACTACTTACCTCGAGGTAAGTTCATTGAGTGACGTGACTTTCTCTAGAGTGCAATTGTCTTGTTTTAGTGTAGAAGTGCCTGAAAAGAGTGGCTATTTAATAGCATTTCCTCTCTTACTCTTTCTACTCACAGATGCATAAGGCCATTAGAGTAACAAGAAGCAAACATTCTCAGACTTTGTCAGTTATATTATTAGTCAGCTTTTTGTCACTGTGATAGACTACCAGAGAAAAGTAAAGTTCTTAACAGGAGTGTGCCAACATGCCTGACTAGTATTTTAACACACATAAAATTATTACATTCATTGCTCCAGAAGGTATTTTAACATACACAAAATTATTAATATGTTTCTCCAGAAAAGGTCATTGTGGTGCCTGATACATCGTGTCAACTTGAGATATTGAAGCTCGGCTGGATGGGCTTGGTGACACCACTCCCTGGGGCCCGGGGCCCACTCTACAGCGACTCAGCACAAAAAAGGGCATACAGCAGGGGTTGAGGATGGCTTCTGCGCCCCACTTCCTTAGAGGAGCTTGATCAACACAGACGTGCCACCTCATAGGACCTCGGGTCTTGGCAGCAGCCATTGCCACTTCCTTGGAGGAGCTCCAGTCTTTGCAGTCAGCCTGAAAGGAAGAGCGAGAGGCTTGACAGACACCTTGGCTGCTGTCCTCTGCTCTTTGTTGTTTTCTGCGGCCGTGAACTGTGGCCTTCTGCCCTGGAGCCAGCAGAGTATGGCCTGAAACCTCCACTGACTGTGGGCTGAATAAACCTGTGAGCACCAAATTCTGTGCCAGTCTGGCCTCCGGCTTTGCTGAGCCGCCCACCAAGCCTGGGCTTGCTGATGCACGCCTGCAATCCCCGCGCTGTGGAGGCCAAACGCAGGAAGATTACATGAGTCCAAACTGCATAGTGAGACCCTGTGCCAAATGCATTAAAAACAACCAACCTCCCTATCAGGCAACAATAGATATTAGTAGTGCATTCATCTCAGCTATCCTGTGGATAGACATGCTTGCTTTTCCCCTTCCTGTTTTTCTTTTCTTTTTCCCTTCCCTCACTCCGGTTGTTCATGCTTTTTGACCAGTTTCTTTCCCTTTTCCTACATCTATTGTAACTTTCAGATTTTATTTACTCTTTTATGTTATTGTACTATGGACACAATACAATGTTCACTCATGTGGGTCTTATTTATTTCATTTAAGAGTATAGCCTCTAGTTGCATCCATTTACCTATAAAGGTCTCAAGTTTATCTTTCTTTATAACTGAGTAATAATCTTTATATAAAAATAACACATCTTTTTTATCCATTCCTCAGGTGATGGGCATTTGGTCAAGATGTAACTAAGACTGATTATGCCGATGTAAACACGGGTGTAAATTTATCAACTATATCATGGGTATGATGGTTTCAATTCTTCTGGAAAAATATCTAGGAGGAGAATAGCTGGGTCCAATGGGAATTCTAATCCTAGTTTTTTGAGGAATCTCCTCACTGATTTCCACCGAGCTTGTACCAGTCTACACTCACGTCAGCGGTGCACAAGTGTTCCTTTTCTTCCACAGACAACCCAGCACTTGCGATTAGTTGATGTCTTCAGGACAGCCATTCTTTTTGGAGTGAGATGGAATCTCAGAGTTGTTTTAATTTGCATTTCTTGAATGGCCAGTGCTGTTGAACATTTTTGCATATATTTATGTGCCATTTGTATTTCTTCCTCTGAGAAGTGTCTCTCAGATGCCCATTTTTTAAATTGGGTCTTTGAATTTGAGGGTGTCTGATTTGTTTTAGTCATTCTTGGTTAAGATTTTTTTCCACTTTGTGGGTTTTCTTTTCACTTGGTTGGTGGCTTCTTTGGATGTGTAAAACCTTTTCAATAAGATGAGATGCAGTGGTGGATTCTTTGAAGCATTTCATGCACAGTTTGGGTTTTGTTCCTGAACTTTCTACCTACCACTGTCTTCAAGAAATCTAACCATTTTCTCCCCCAGTAGATTTAGTATTTCTGATTTAAAGTTTAGATCTTTACTGCATTTTGACTTTAGTCTAGTTGCATGGTTATAGACCTGTCTTGGGCCAGTCAAATAGCTCAGTGGATTAAAGTGCCTACAAGCAAGCACAGGGGCTGGGGGTTCGATCCCCAGGCCTGCTGTGCCAGCCTCATCCCCAGGGCACCCTGAGACAGCAGCTGAGCCTGGGCGTGGTGACACACACCTGTAATCCCAGCTCTTGGGAGGCTGTAAACAGGAGGGTCACTATGAGTCTGATCTAGTAGTGAGACCCTGAACCCCCTGTAGACCCTTCCCTAAAATAAATATAGAAAATAAAAGAAAATAAAAAGAGACTGTCTGTCTTCTAGTGTGTGTTAATCCATTTGGTCAAGGATAAGGTGGCTTAGTGTGTACGGAATTGTGTCTGCATCTTCTAATCTGTTGCATTGATCCTCAGGTCTGTTTTACTTTACCAGTGCCAGGCTGATTTTGTCACAGTAGCTTTGTAGAATAATTTATGGTTAGGGATTATGATGCCTCCTGCCTTGTCTGTGTCTCTTCTGTTTCCAAATGAATTTTAGGAATATTTTCACTAGATCTGTGAAGTATCTAATATATATATATATATATATATATATATATATATATATATCTGAAGTATCTATTATATATATAATTATATATATATATATAATTGTTATTATGTTAAATGTGTGTAACAGGTTTGGGAGTATGGCCTTTTTACTTTATCTTTATTTATTTATTTATTTATTTACTTACTTATTTATTTTTACAGAACTGGGGATGGAACTCAGGCTCTTGCACTTGCCAAGGAAGTGCTTATTCTACTGAGCCATCTCCCAGCCGTTTTAGAATGTCGGTTCTTCCTATTCATGAGCATGAAATGTCTTTTCATTTGCTGAAATCCTCTTTGGTCTGTTTTATCAGAGTACAGTAGTTTTCATTGTATGGACCTTTTACTTCATTTGTTGGACTAATTCCTAATTAATTTATTGTTTTTTTGGATGCTATTGTTAAGGGTGCTGTTTCCCTAATTTCTTTCTCAGTGAGTTTTTGTGTATAAGAATGCTACTGATTTTGATTGTTGACTTTGCATCCTACCATGCTACTGAATTTGTTTATTAATTGTAGCAGTCTCTTGCAGGAGTCCTTTGGGTCTTCTATGTAGAATATCACGTCATCAGTGAATAACGATAATTTCACTTCCTCCTTTCCAATTGTTATTCATTTTATTTTATTTTTTTTTCTTGTCTAACTTCTCTGGCTCTGGTTTCTAGAATATATTGATTAGGAATGGTGATAGTGGGTTTCCTTGTCATGTATCAGATTTTATAGTGAAAACTTTCAGTTTTTCTCCACTTAGAATGATGTTGGCTGTTGGTTTGTCATAGATTTCTTTTATCAGGGTTAGGTAAAGAATGTCTATTCCAATTTTTTTTGTAGAGTTTTTAGCATGGATGAATGTTGAACATTGTCAAAAACTCTTTCTGCATCTATTGAGATGATCATGTGGGTATTGTTTTTCCTCTAGTTATATGGTATATTGGGGCTGGGACGATAGCTCTGCAAAATAAGTGCTTGCTTGGCAAGCGCAACGGCCTGAGTTTAATACCTGGTTTCACAAACAAACAAACAAGGTCCTGAGTTTAATACCTGGTTTCACAAACAAAAAGATGTATTACACTTATGAATTTGTGTAGGTGGAAGCACCCTGCACTCCTGGGATGACTCCCACCTGGTCATGGTGCGTAACGTTCCTGCTGACTTTCTGCACTCTATTTGCTAGCCCTGTGTTGAGGATGTTTATATCTATGTTCATTAGCGAGATTGGCCTCAAGTTCTCTTCTGCGGTCAGGTCTTCACCTGGTTGTGGTATCATGGAATACTTACCTCCAGAGACGAGTTAAGGACAAATGCTTCCTTTGCAACTTCATTGAAGACTTTAAGGGGTATTGGCGTTAAATCTTCTCTAAATTTCTTGTAGAATTCAGCTGTGAAGCCAGCACATTTAAACTGCTCGTGAAGAATAAATATACAGCTTAGAACAGGAGAAGAAGGGCTAGGGAGGAAGGAATATGTAGGGAGATAACTTCAAGACAGATTTGATTGAATCAAATCATGACAAGGTACAAAGAGTGAGGAATGAGTGCAGTACAAGTTGCCATAGCAACATAAATAAAAAAATATGTAGGTACAACATGAAACTTGAATTCATATGTAATAATAAGCATGAATAGTCAAATGCACGAACAGGGTAACCAATTTCATTCTGAGTCTTGCAGTATTGATTTTCATTGATGCTAAAAGTATTTTAATCCACATGTAATAAATCAAATCGCTCATTCTGACACATGACTGACCTTAAAGTGATGATGTGAAATGTCATGGCTTTGATATCTTCTCTCCATTGCAGTGAACTTAAAAACGACAACCTTTAACCTCAGTGAACATGATCTGAAAAATGACATATTGTCTAAATAGAACCAAATAATATTGAAGCAAGAAAAAGGAAGTCATGCAGGTCTTTAGTAAGTTCTATTCAAGAAGTTATACCAACACAGAATTTAGTCTATGATCATATTCAGATTTGCGACAGAGATATATACTCAATTACTTACATCAAAAGTTAACCCTTGACCATGTGCCCTATTATTTCATACATTTCTTTAGTTTTGGGAGTAGCATTTTAAGTTTCTCTTAGTCAATTACTGAGTAAGAAGTTTGTTCAAATGCTCAACATCTGCATTGTTCTACTGTTCTATCTCCTGATGTAGTATTCAAATATTAAGCTTAATAATTTACAAAAATTGAATTTATAGACTTAAGTATCAAGCTATCATTAACTTTACTGAATTTCAGTCAATGTTCTTTGAAGTAAAAATAGTAGGGAAATTTTTTCATCTACTAAAACAGCATCTCTTCTAATCACAAACAGCTAAGATGCAAAGAAGCATCATGTGCTGCTACCAAATAACTTTAATGAGCACACCTATAATTTTTTAACAATTCACAGATCAAATAATGCTATTCCTTCTTCCCATTCAAATAGTTGAAATTAACAACTAAAATTAAAATTTGTTTGAGGTTACTTATAAAGCCAGAGGAGAATCTAGATTTTTAAAATTTTTTAAATCTTTTATTTACTTATGTATTTATTTGGTACAAGACCTCACTATGCAGCCAGGACTCATAGTGATCCTCCTGTCTCAGTCGCCCAAGCACTAGGATTACAGATCTGTGCCACCACCTCTGGTTCCAGTGACCAGCTGGGCATGGGGCCAGCATGGATTGCTTTCCCAAGGATCAGGAATCAAACCCAGGTCCTTGTGCTTTCCAGGCAGACACTTAGACCTCTGAGCTATCTCCCCAGCTGAAAATCTAGACTTGAAAACAGATTTATGCTCACAAAATTATTTTTATTCCCAAAACACTTTAGTAACTTAACATGCCATATTATAGCTAAACTATAAACTTTATTAATAATAATCATTAACAAATCATCTAATGAAAACTTTTTCTAAGGGTTCAAAGTTTATGTCATGTTGAAATTGCCATTATTGTCTATCTAAAACACATTTTATTATTTTATATAACATTTGCAAAACATGATAAATAAATGGGTAGAGTGATCTGGCCTTTCTACATCCTAAAATCTTGGGAAATCCAACACATTACAATAATAATTCATTCTTTCAGTAATTTGTGAAGTTAGTAATTCTAATTACACATATATTAAATAATTGTGAAAGCTATTTTGAATTAAAAATAGCACAAATAATAAATATTCAATTAAGCATAGATCTCAACAGACTTTTTGATTTAAGACTCTTGCAATGGATAAGAGTTTATATGAGGTTCACAGGGCCACCAGGAATCTAGATATTAGTATAAACATTTTTCTGTAGGGTCTGTGGAGGTGCTTTTGAAATACATTAATATTTAAATTGTAAGACTGAGTTAACTAGGTGGCTTTACATTGCAGTGGATGTACTGATTCATTAAGTCCTGAACAGGACAAAATAAAAAGGCTTAGAAAGAAAGAATTCATTCTCTCTGTCTTAGTACATCTGACATACGACATGAGTTGTCCATGTCTTTAGGTTAAGACTCACATTACATTTTAGACTGTTGGTGCTTCTGGCTCTAGAATCTGAATTTGAATTTTTGGCCTTGAGTCCACTCCTCAGGCTCTTGCACTTGGGTGTGATTGGCTCTACCAGTTCCCTAGAAGGATGTTGATAGAAAGTTTCCAGGAACACCATGACTTGAAAAAGGATAAGGTCTAGAGATTGATTATTTAGGTGGAATAAGAATGCATTGCTATATTTTTTGATAAATGAAATCACATAGCAGGGGTTGCAGAACTTCTGTAATGTCATGTTACACTGTAAAAAAAAAAAGGTGATCATGCGTAACATGGAAGGGGAAATCTTGGCTTTAGGAACCATTAAGCAGATCAGGTGGACCATCAGAATGCAGATGTAGGAATGCAGAGGGAGGGGAGGTCTGAGAGGGCAACAAGACTATATTATTACTATTGTAATTATTATTACCATTATTATTACTATTATTATTATTGGAGTCATGTTCTTGGTGAAATCATAGACTGATTTTGGGGAGAGAAGATTGAGGTTTGGAAAGAAAGGATAACATGAAATGTGCAAAGCTCTATGATAGGAAGGAGAATGGATTCAATCATTATGGGTTTGCTGTCATTTTGGCTTTAAATTTTATATTTTACAATTTCCATTAGTGACATAAAGTTATCACAAAGGAAATAAAATATTCATAATTCCAGAAATGTGTCTTCTTCATTAAAAGAAATTCCTGAGAGCTTTAAACTCAATTGTTTAAATATATGCGAACACACAAAGCAGATATTTCACAAAAATAGATTTGTAAAAGTGAAGAAAAAAACAGGATATATTTGGAAAAGATTTTCTTCAAAGCCCTGACAAATTTTAAGGCTTTTAGTCATTTCTTAGTGTAAAAAAATGAAAAAAAATGTTGATAACTTTAGATTATAGGCCTAGGGGATGAGAGGAATTTGGAACATGATATTTTCAATTCTGTTGAATATTTAACACAACAATTTCTTATGCAATTTCAATGAATAAACATGAATGTACTTTGGTAGTTTTTATTATGAACACATATAATCAAGATGTGTTTTGGTATGCTCTCTGAAACACTTAGATGTCATGATCTCTTAGAATTTTAATAGAAAATGATATAATGCACTTCTTAAGATTTTTAAAAACATGCTGACCTTTAAATATCACCTGAAACAATTCCGAAAGATACACTTAAACTTTCAGTTATTTTGTTGAATAGGGAATTTGGAAACATTCAATTCAATTTTCACACGATATCATCAAATTAAGACAAACTGATTTAAAATTATTCCATTTGGGGACTTCGGCACACACCTCTACGCCTGACTATTCAAGAGGCTAAAGTAGGAGGATCGCTTGAGTCCCGGAGTTTGAGACCAGCCTGCACAATAACTAAGACCTCGTCCCTGAAAGAGACCAGGCGTTCTGAGTTGCAGGCAGCCCCTGCGGGACCACCCTTCCCCTTCTTACTGTACAGACGTTACGTAGTTTGCAAATCGCAGATGGCAACGGAGCCTCGAGCGGCTCTGCCGCCTCCCTCTCACTGCAGCGGGTTCTCACCTAATGTGTCTGAATTACATTTTAGTAAATTTTGCAAGATTTGAAAATTTTTCTTAGTCTGTATTTCTGTTTTGATAAGCTGTGTTTCACAGTCTTTAAAAGTTAAATTTATATTTTAACATGATGAATAAAAATATGAAATTCTTCATACTTATGGGGTATCGTGTGACATTTTGAAATGTGCATATAGGGTGCAGAATTTACATTAGATTAAAATTGTCTCAAACATCAATATTTATTTATAATAAAAATGAGAATTCTTTTTTGACTTTTTGAAATACACAGCACATGATTGTTACCCATAATTTGCTCAACAGCATCCTAGAATTCCAGCCTTAGCTTTTGGTAACGCCATTCTATTCTTCATATCTATGAAATCATCTCTTTTAAAAAGAATTCACAAAGTACTTGTCTTTTTTTGCCTGACTTACTCTCCTTATACAATGATTTCCAGTTGTTTGCTTTTTTTTTTAAACCATGTTAAGCAATACAGCAGAAAAAATGTAAGAGAATCGGCAGTGACAACCTTTGCACTGTGGTTGACATTTGTGCTGTAGTAACTGACAGAATTTCAATCTTTTTTTTAAAAACAAATGTGTTCAGTACAGAGTCCACAGGGTCTCACTGCCCAGATCGGACTCCTAGTGATCCTCCTGTTTTCAGAATGTTTTCTTTTTCTGTATTTAGGACAGCGTCTACAAGGTCTCACTACTAGATTGGACTTGTAGCGATTCCCCTGTTTACAGCCTCTCAAGCGCTGGGATCACAGGCGTGTGCCAGCACGCCCAGTCTCAGCTGCTGCCTGGCATCTGGATTTCATTCTCTTAATGGCTGAATAGTACTACGCTGTGTGTATGAGCCACATTTTTAAAATTCCATTGATCAGTGCATTTAGGATATTTAGATTGCTTTCACTTCTTGTTTCAAAAGAGCATGGGGGTAGGTGAGATGGCTCAGTGGTCTGAAGCACCTACTTAGAACAAGCTTAGCAAAGCACAGGGAC
>NDGN011557453.1:14225-34231 GCA_002564285.1 Tympanoctomys barrerae | reverse complement strand
CAGTGAAAATTGATCAAATGTCTTATGAAATCCTTGTGCGTTCTTATCCTAGTATTCCTATGGTAAAACAGGACAGCTTTCTTGAATACTCAGTCTTCAGCTAGGGATTATTGTTCCCAAACTCTGTCACTCATAATCTACTGCAGAATGAAGTTAATTTCGCCTAATGTCCATCTTTTTTTAACAGAGATATCAATAGTTGCCTGTCTCGAATGGTCTAGCACTGCTGCTACCTACCACACTTTCCCAGTCTCCTCCATAAATTATTTCAAGGTCATGGGACATCATTCACTTTGATCGATCCAACCCCTGGAACAAATTCAGAAGACTAAATGCCCTTAGACAATGGGTATTCTTGAACCCTGGTTGTCTGATGTTTCTAGTTCTCCAAGCACTCCTTTGGTGAGAAACACAAAAGCACAAGTAGGAATGAAGTAGTTCTAGCTTCTCTGTGACACTGATTAACATGACTTTGTCTTCACTGAGAGGTGTCTTTGGTCTCTCTGACGCATTCTGATGATAGTGTTTTCCACAAAATCTGCCTCAATCTGATATGTAGCTACCCAATACCCAGTTTTTCCTTCAGCTTTAGTTTTGCTGTTTATTGACTTTTTAGTAGCAAATCACTCAAGATGAGATGGGGCATTTATTTCACCTTTATGTACTATATACTGCAGAATATGTCTGAGGCTTATAGAAGGAGTGCTAAGTGCTTGTCTTAGAAGACTTTAAAAAAGGATGACAGCATCACCCTGGGATGTAGGTGTAGCTACTGGCAATCCACTTGTCTAGCATTTCCAAAGCCCTGAGTACCATCTTCAGCATTGTAACTAGGAGAAAACAAATTAAAGCATTGGTAAGTAGGTGCATGTTGGGCTCCAGGAACTATTCCATCCTGTATTTATTTATTCACTCATGCATTCATTTATTTAACAGATGCTTATTAAATGCCTTTATTATGCAAGATACAACTTAATAGTAGATATACACTGACAGACAGGGTTTCTGCTTGCCGGAAATGAACAGTCTACTAGAGGGATCCAGACGTGTGGATACATAGCTGTACGAAATGAGGAGTAAGAGATGGAGACACATACAAAACACAGTACGATGGGATAGGACTTGGAGGGCTCGGTAGGGCTGGAAGGATTTCAAATTTAAGGTGTTCAAGCAAAATAAGTTGGAGATCTCTTTAGGAAACATTTTTTTTTCTTTCTGTATCTAGTACAGGGTCTACAGGGTCTCACTATGTAGATTGGACTCATAGGGATTCTCCTGTTTTCAGCTTCCCAAGTGCTTGGATTACAGGTGTATGCCACCAAGCCCAGCCTCAAGTGCAGTCTCGGTGTGCCCCACAGGCGGGGCCAGCACGGCACACGGGGGATAGAACCCTGGTCGCTGCGCTCTGCTTAAGCCGGCACTTTATTCCGCTGAGCTATCTGGCCAGCCTTGTTTATACTTTTTTGAAAGAAAAAGTTCATCTATTAAGAAAACTAAAGCTATACTTGATGCTTAAGAATGTTTACCATACACCAGGCATCATATTAAGTGCTTTTTTGTTCATTTTTAAATTAGATCTCCGCAACCTTACAAAGCACATATTGTTCTTATAATTTATAGATTGGTCAATTCTGTGCTTCAGAAAGCTTTGTTAAAGGCCATAGGGCTGGAGGAAACAAAAGAAAGGCGGGGAATAATGCAATGTTAATTATTGACCCAACAAAATCTAATTTAGACTTTTTAGGAGGAAGTCATTTAAAATAATTTCAGTCTAAGTTGTGGGGTCCTTCTAAGAAAATTAAGTTGTATTTCTTCAAGTGTTCATATAATTTCTTAAATGGATTTTTCAGTTAACACATACTACTTTTAATTGGCTATCTTTTTATTTTATGTAATCTCTTGTCTTTCAAAAGTATCCTATCTATTGGAGAAACCAAGGTGCAAAGTAATTTGCCAGAGGACAGTTTGGTGTCATCCCAAGGTAAATGGATACCTGAGAATTGTTGAAGAGATGAAATGAGGAGATGTTTTGGCCCCTGGTGCAAAGCCTGAGATGTAGAATACTCACCTCTCAGTATTCTCAGCAGATCCTTGGGGCCAGGACCAGCCGCAGATACGAAGACCTGTGGATGCTCAGGTCGCTTAAATAAAATGGCGTAGTATTTGCATGTAACCTACACATCCCTTTGTGTAGTGTGGATCCTTCCAGCCTGAGGTGGATGGTTTCAACACTGAGCCCTAAGCATTACAACCTCAGCCTCTCATGTTTGCACTGATTAAATGCTGTCTATACAGTACTTTGTTCACATAGCACTTGATGCACAGCAAATACATAGTAGTTTTGGAGAACTTTATGGTCCCCAGTTGGTTAATGCTATAGATGCAGAGCCTATTAGTATGGAAGCGTGCAAGAGAAAGATGGCTTTCACACACTCAGCTAATTATAGCTAATGCTCCTTCTAGAAGATAGCTTTGATTCTATTGTACTGAATACAAGCCCATAGATTCTTAAACTGTACACTTCTATTAATTTTTAAGAATGAAATCAGGGGTGGTGGCCCACATCTGTAATCCCAGCCCTATGAGAGTCAAAGGCAAAAGGATCCCAACTTCAAGCCCAGCCTGGGCAATTTAACAAATTAGCAAGATCATTTCTCAAAATTTAAAAGGAGCTGGACATCTAGCTCAGTGGGAAATCCCTGGACTCAATTCTCAGTACCACCAAAAACAAAACTGGAAGGATAGCATTAATGGGAAACATCAGTCTGCCAGCGTACTGAGTAGAAGGAAGGAGAAAAGCCATCTTTCTCTTGCATGCTTCAAACTGCCTGTATTTTCAGTAAGCCATGGTCGACTTAGGGAGGTGTTCTGTGCATGTATAGGAACATTGCACACAGAGGCCTAGTGGGGCGGCTCTGGGGTTCTGCCGGGATCGGCTTGCTGTTCTTCAGCTGTGCATGTACATCTTTAAGCCAGTGCCTGCTTCCCAGGCTGCCGAAGCAGCGTACAAGTCTGAACCACAAGAAACAGGTTTGAATAAGTCTAGACATTTGGTTATCGTCTGTCTCGCATTCATTTGTGTCGTGGGCGTCCCACTCTGGGGATTAGTGTTTCATTATGCAGATGCTGTTTTATCTTTAGCTTCCTTATAATAGCTTGAAGTGAATTCTGAGTGGAGAGAGCAGGAAGGCCAGGGCTTTGTAGCTGCAGGGATGATCCTGGAATGGGCTGGATGGTTTTCCTGGAGATGCATAAGCGTTGCGACCTCAGTCTTTCGGTATTCATTTTGAATGAACACTGTGCCATCCTCTCGGTTAGCTCACGGTGTGCTGAGGAGTTAGTCAGGGTCCCCAACCTGAAAGTGGGAGCAGGGAGGAGCAGAAATCCATCCGTACCCAGCACCTGACCCTTGGGTAACAGCCATGGAAAGGAAGGGTCTGTGGGATACCTCCGGGTATATAACCACCGCCTCCTCACTTTTTAATTAGCTCCTGAAGCTATAGAAAGAAATTTGCTCCTTATCTTTCAGATTAGGCATCTCTTCTGCAAACAATCAATGTCTCATTTTCAGAATTCAAAGTGGTGCAGTGTTTGATTTCTTCCCCCTTACTTTCTGACTGTGAGAATGCATTTCATTTTTAGGAACACATTATAGGAAGGCTAAATAATGCTTGCTTGCCCAAACAACCACCTCTCTCGTATTTGTCCCTCATTTAGGTCCTTCCAAAGGAGATTTTGGCTTTAGGCTGAGTTGAGTGGCTGTTAAAAATCAGCCTCATAGGGCCGGCCAAATAGCTCAGTGGATTAAAGTGCCTGCAAGCAAGCTCAGGGACAAGGGGTTGGATCCCCTGGCCTGCCGTGCCAGCCCTACCCCCGGGGCACACTGAGATGGCAATTGAGACTAGGCATGATGGTGTGCGCCTATAATCCCAGCTCTCGCGAGGCTGTAAACGGGTGGATCACTATGAATCCGATGTAGTAGTGAGACCCTATAGACCCTTCCCTAAAATACAAAAAAATAAAAAAATCAGCCTCATGCCTTTTGGTGAGCCCATTACCACGCATGAAGGCTCTTGCTCCAAATACCACACCATCTCATCACATGGCTCAAGCTCTAGTGATGACTGTGCCTGCTCTCCAAAGGGCGGTATCGCTGATCCAGCCCCACTATGGGCACTGTGGTTTGGATGAGAGTCCCCCAAAGGTCTGTGAATTAAAGACTCGGTCCCCAAGGTGGTACATGGGGAGGCAGAAGAACTCCTGAGAGGTAAGGCCTGGTGGGAGGGCCCTTCCACCCATAAGGAGGACTGTGACATCCTGGTTGGTTCTTCCTCTCTACTTCCTATTCCGTGGTATAAGTGATTTGTTCTACTCTGCACTCCCCATATAATGTGCTACCCTCCCAGGGGCCCAAAGGAAAGCAGTCTATCTTAGATTGGCCTTTTTAAACTGTGAGCTAAAACAAAGCAAACCTTCCTTGATTATAAGTTAATTGTCCCGGGCATTTCATTGTAGTGATGGAAAAGGCCAGCTTTGCTGACTCAGTCCCCATATGGACTTGTCTGCGTTGGCCTTACTTCATTCATGCATTCACTTATTAACTGATACGTGGTCTCACCCAGTGAGCCACATTCATGCACCCTCTTATGAACCTTGATTGCATGCAGCATCACTGCCAGCCAGACTTCTCGAAAGGGTTGGTGTTTCACCTTACAGACATAAACTTCATAAACTTACAGTCCCAGTGGCTCAAACTCAGATTAAGGCACATGTTAAAGTCCAAATCTATAACAAAAAGGATGAGTCTAGAGCCTCAAAGGTCATGTTTGTACCTAAGAACCCACCTTTTGTTTTTAAAAGTCAGTGTGTGTGGTAAGGACACAGACCTAAGAACTTGATGGGTCTGGGTTCGAATCATGCAATCCATATTGTACCCACTGTCACACTGAAGATGGTATTTTGGGGGGCTTTTTGCACCTCAGTTTGCATTTATAGGTGCTGATCATTTCTGCTTTGTAGAGTGGCTAGAGGACTAAGCAGTCAGTTTTGGCACCAAGTATTCAGCAAGTGCAATTCCCCTCCCCCTTCCTTTCTGGGCAAGGTGATGTGGTGGTCAGGGCTCTTCCTACTATGGATAGGCAGGAACCTCATTACCCTAATGCTAGGGAAGCTAGGTCTAATGAGAAGGTCTTTCTCACCCTTGTCCCCAGGGGCAGCACTTCCATGCCAGAAGGATATGGTTTTGTGCCTCTCGGCACCTGGTGGCAGGTACCTGAGGGCCCTCCATTGCCCAGGAGGGAGGGTTTTTCCCCTCCCCAGTGACTTCTGCAGCATTCAGGAGAGACAGCCCTGGAGCACAACTGAGAGGAACAAGCTCTCACCAGGCAAGCTCTGGGAACGCATTGTTCCACTGCCAAACTCATGACCTTTAGGGAATTTGGAAATGTACTTCTCTGTGGGGGGCAAAGAGACAAAGAAATTCAAGATTAAGCTTTATATGTTAAAGGGCTTTTATTTTGATGGTATTGAGTTGCCTTTGGATTTTGCTCACCCTTCACATTTCTTAAGATGTGGGTGAGGGAGACCTCAGAGGTTTCACGGTTCCTGATGAGGTGCCGAAGTGTGTGGCCTGCAGGCTTGTTTTCTCTNGGGGGGGGGGAGCCTAGGGAGAGAAATTGGTAAAAGACGGAGCCAGATATGAGTAGAACTGTCTGCATATTCGAACTTAGGTTAGCTGTGTGGTGAGTTTCTATTTTATTGTGTTGGTGGGTGGTTTTTTGGGAAAGGAAGTATTTCCAGGCTTCCTGTAGGATAAATAGGAGCAGAGAGAGGAGTGTCTGCAGCCTGATTGGTGGGCCTTTTGGATAAGGCAGCAAAGGTTGCAGTGCAGTTGTCAGTAGCCCTTTGGGAGTTAGGGCCTCCCAGGAAGGTGCCTTAAGCAGGGTGTTCGTCTTAATATTGCTCACTGCTAACACCTGACTTGCTTCAAATTTTCTTACTTTGGCGCTCTGAGGTGCAAACCTTGGGAACATAGCAAAGGAAGTCTCTCCGAAGGTTCTCTGCTGTTGGCAGGTTGTCTTCTCCAACAGTTCAGGGACTCAACATTTCTGTCAGTCTACTTATAGGTGAATTTTATGCCGTCTCAGAATGCACCGACATGATCCAGTAGCATTTTTACTGCCATACTACATGTCTTGCATTTAGTGACGCATTCAACTAGCATTTCTTGAGCGCTTCCCCCAAGCAAGATACCTGGAGATGAAGATATGAATCAGAACATTGACATAAACCTCGAGAAGAGACTCTCTGCAAAGGGCTGTAAGACGTATATGTGGACAGCTTAGACACAGGGAAAGTATTAGTGTCTGATCTTAGGAATCAGAAGACTGAACGTCAGTGGGTGGAGACATCACTCCCCCCGAAGGCAGTCTCAGTGGAGAGTGTTGAGGTCCACCTCAACAGGACTTAAGACTGAATGTGTATTCTCGCCCTGCTCCCTGTGAGCCAGCTCAGTTATGGGCAGTTTTATTATCTCCAAACCTTGTCAATGATCTGTATCTCAGCGTTCCTTCCCTCCTGGCTGTTCATACTCATCATTGTCCTAAACCCTGTTGCAGCCTGTAAGATTTTTATTTTACCCTTTAAGAAGATAACTAGAAGAATCTGGAAAATACCAGACTGTGTTGCCACAGTCATAGGCAAACTTTCCTCTATTTCAGCAACAAGCACATCATAAACCAGGCATGGTGGTACATACTTTTAATCCCAGCACTTGAGAGGCTCAGGCAGGGGGAATCATATGATTTTGAGGCCAACTTGAACTAAATAGTGAGGGCCTATCTCCAAAACAACAACAACAAAAAAATGAAAACACAGCCACATCAAAGACTTTCGCTGAGTGCTGCCTATAAAATACTTCCCATTTTTTGCATATAGTACTTATTTGTTACAGATCATTAAATTTAATTGACTATAATTTAATATCAATAATGTGGTAATTTAGTAATGATAGCCATACCCTAGAATCAATAAAATATGGCAATTATTTCTTTAGTAAAGGGTATCACTGTGCAGTTTAGACTTGTAGTGAACCTCCTGTCTCAACCTTCCCAGGGCTGGGATTACGGGCATGTGCTACCATGCCCAGTTTTGGTGGCCAGCATCATGTGCATGGGTTCTAGGCTTAGGGCAGCATACTGACCAGAGATTGAACCTGAGTCCTTGCATTTGCCAAACAGGTGCTTAGACCACTGAGCTATCTCCCCAGCCCTAGTTATGTTTGATTATGTACATGATGTCACTTTCTGCAAGAGCACACCCTTCAGCCTTCTGCTGGGGAAGTATTATACATCTTTAGTATTGGTTGTTCTCATTCAAAAGAAACTGATAGAAGACTTTCTTTAACTTCTCTTTGCTCCCGCAGATGTTGTTTACATGTGCTTCAGATACACATGTACTTCATTAAAGCCTCATAATTCGAAGGAAGGACATGATGATAAAACATTAGAAATAAAAGAATTCAATGAACAATAACTGCATTGTTTTATATACATTTGGACTTTTGCATTTGAACTTTGTGTGTAGTTCGAAATAAGTCAGAAAGCATCTTTACACAGGTTCAGACAAACCACTGCTTGAATCAGTCCCCAAAATATTGCTACATCAGAAAAGCCCAGGATAGCCGAGGAAGAATTTGTGAGAAATCCCACTGCAAGCTTGGGAGAGGACTGTCTCCACTCAGCTTGGTAAACAGATACGGTCCTCCAAGGTCACTGCAGGCTCCCTCCCAACCCCCGACACGCGGGGCTTCTCAGCTGTTGCTTGGCTCCTTAACTGCCTTATGGAAAGTGGTTCTAGATTATATATTCCTTTAGGAACGAGACGTCACTTATGGGCACCGTAGAGTCACAGTATTTCAGAATTGCTGGTAATAGGAGAAGGAAAGGCAGTGTGAGCCGTTTCAACTTGCCCCGGGTCACAGAAAGTAGGAGCCGCAGTACCTCCCCGGGCTGCCGCCCCTGTTCACTTCAGGCTTCTTGGTACACCTAGTTGTTTTCAAAACCACAGGACACGTGAGAGGAGGAGGAGCGCCGAGGGGCTTGGGCTCCTCTTTGAGTCTGAGAGCTGTTCAGGTAGCCTCCGAACCGTCGTCAGCTTGTACAAACTGGCTTTTAAGATTGCATAAACTGGGAGTCAAATTCGAAATTGAAAATCTGTGTGCTCGAAACTACGATTACCTTGTTAGATGCAGAAACCCTTAGCAGGTGAGGAGGGCGGGCGCGCCCAGGAGGTGGGCTGGGGCGGGCCAGGGCGGGGCCTCGGGCCCTACTTATGGCCCCTCGCCCCTGGCGCTGGGAGCTGCTCCCCGCTGGGCTTCCTGGTGGCCATGAGCGGAGCAGCCTGCCTCCCTCCCTTCTTCCTTCCTTCCTTCCGCCCGCCACACCCTTCTGCCGTGGCGTTCCTGCCTGGAGCCTCCGAGGATGGAGTGAATTCCTCCAGACTGAGCCATGTTAGACCTCTCCTCTCTTAACTTGTGAGTACCCAGGGCCGTGTCCCAGCCGCAGCAGAGCTGACCTGCGCGCTGTGCTGTACACAGGCTTCCTTCATGGTTGCTGTGCTTTGTGCAGAAAACGAAAGCAGAGGCGGTGCTGGGGGGCCGTCGTCGTCTCTACGTAGCCATCTTGTGCTGCTTAGTAAATGTCGGAGCCGGGGCTGAGTTAGTTTTAGAAAATAAATGTCAAAGCGAGCCCAAGTCATTTATTCCTGAACAGCAAATATCGATCCCAGGACATGGTTCAGTTACGAGGACTGTTTCTACTATGTTAAATGACTGAGTTATATTTAACCAATTTAGGTGAAGAATGAAACTCGCAGTGTGTAGCATCTGATTGGCCATACCTTGGACCACGGCCAGTTTATTCATTTAGTCACTGGTATTCACTGAACACGTACCCATGGGGATATCAAGGTAGAAGCTGGGCCTTAGAATTAGACACAGCTCGGTTCAAGTTCTAATGCAGCTACTGAATTTTCTAGCTGTGAGAATTTGGACAAGTTATTTAATCCCACTTATGTCCCATATCATCAAAATCAAAAAGGGGATTATGAAAATTAAGCGACAAAAGTCATATCAAGAACTTCGATGCTCTTAGAGAATAAGGGGTAAATTACTAGTTTTTATTACTGTATCGCCATAATTCTCATTCTCCTAGAAATTTGAGAGCTGGAATGTGGAATGTGAAAGCAGTCTTTGGTGAACCCGTTGTTTACAATGACTATAGTTTATTTAAAAGAGACTCTAAGTAACTCAGATTTCACGGGCCCTCAGGCACCCTTCTGGAATGTCACTTGAGCTCCTGTTTCTATCCTGTGACAACATGACTGTTGGTGATTGGTTACTCGTTTACTCGCTTATCAAGTACAGTAGGAAAATGTGTCCCCCAACTCCTCAGTGGTAGAAATTTTCTTATCAAACTATGAAACACAACAGGAGGCCCATGTTAGGTACCGTGCCAATCTCTCCAAGGCCTTGGGTTGGGAGGTATTCTTAGTGTCCTATTCCTTTTTACTGATCCCACTCTATCTCCATTCAGCATTCTCAGTATTTGCCTCTTGTTGCCTCTACTCAGAAACAACAAGCTGCTAAGAAGGTTGAAGAATCAGCTTGAGAAGTTTTAGACCATTGTTAGTAGGCGCCAGGGCCTTAAGAATGGCCCAAGACAGCACATCATGCTAAGAGTGTATAACAGAGTGTAGAGTGTCCAGGAAACAGAAAAGAAATGGACTGGATCCTGATATCCCGCTCCAGGTCTCCCTTTCAAAAACCTAAGACTTCCTTCCTACCCCATCTCCTGAAGTTTCCACCAAGTTGGGGACTAGGACTTTAAGCACATGGGACTTTAGGAACACTGAAGATCCAACATACCACTATTTCAACTGAGATATAAGCCAACCTAATATCATGCATAAGCTGTGTTCATTGTCTAGAGGGTGATGGATCTACCTTTGGGGAGCAGGTACCAAAGATATTCCACGGGGGCAGTCCTGGCATGGAAAGGCCATTGTTTGATGATTTCAGCCTGCCATTGGAAGAAGAGCCCCACGTGAATGTCCATCCAGGCACTGGCTCACATGGCAGTACCACACTCACTCCTCCCATATTAGGTTGTTTCATAAAGTCATTGCCGTAGAGGAGAACATTTTTTAGATAACATTTTACTTATGTACTTGTTTCACTAATATGAAGTTAAAACTTTGGGATAAGGATGGTGGTCCACAGTGCGATGCTTAAAACTGAAGACAAATTTTAAATGGCTCAATGAGCACTATTACACCTTCCTGTGTGATTGTGGGCCCCATGAGTTTTTATACTCTGAGCTACAGCATCCCCAGAGAATGATTTCTCACTTCTGTCATCTATGAACTTTTGTACCTCTGAGTCCAAGGTACAGTTATTAGGGAGGTGGAATGTCCTGCAGTGCCTTCAAGAGATGTGCTTGACAAATATTTGTTAGGATTGTATTAGTCGATCTTCATCTTACCTTAGAAGTAAAGATGACCTAGTGGACTCTTGGCTGTGAATAAATCAAAAGGGGTTTAAGTTTCATGTAGGCTCTTGAAAAGAGTGTTTCACTTAGGTTCTCTTTGATATGATTAATTTAGAAAGGAAGGGAATCGTGACAATTCCATTTACCTCTTCATGCCTTCAAATATTCCACTTCATCTCTCAGTATTTTAGCTTAATGAAGGAAAATTCTAGAATGGGTTGTTTTGAGTCCTCACATCGAACAAATCATTGACTATCCCTTGAACATAAAAGAAAATATACAGGTATATCTGTAATGCATTTATAGTCTACCACTCCAAAAGTGAATACTGTATGGGAAGAGGTCCTTCCCACGTAACGATTCCTGATCCTTTCAGGAAGCCTTGGGGCTCAGGGCATGCTGCCACGAGCACCCAGGTGCAGCTCTTCCCAGCCCCCAAGTCCAGCGCCTCTTTCCATTTTTTGCTGACTTTTCTTTCACCTCCCATTAAATTTAATGTCTCCATTCACCCACTGAATTCATGAGTGTTCCGCAAAGGACATTAGCTGTGCTTCGCACATGGTGTGCATAAATATTAGCCAAGAGGGAGGGTCAGGGTGTGCTGTGGACCATCACCAATGGAGCAGAAGGCAGGAGGTGGGCGGAGGGCTCCTTTAATCACCCATGGCAACCAGATGCCTGCATGGCCCATCAGCTGGAGACCTTGCCTAGTTCATGTCCAAGATCTCTTCCATTTTGACGGTAACATTTTAGGAAACCCGTGCTTTGCATAAGGATTGTTTTATTGCTCCCTACATTACTAGCCTGTTTTCCTTCTGTTCCCGGCTTCCAAGGTGCATGACTTCGGAATGGACTTTGGCAAAGCTATGAAATGGAATTGAAAGGAGTTAGGCTAGAAAATCAAAGGTGCTGAAGCACAACACTCAAAGGCTGAAGAGTTTCTAAGCTTACCACGTAGTTGCTCACAGCTTGCCATGCAACTGGGACTATGAACTTTTATTGATAAGGCATAAATAGACTGGGATAGATACTTGGGAAGGACCTCTTCCCATGCGGTATTCACTTTTGGAGTGGTAGACTATAAATGCATTACAGATACACCTGTATATTTTCTTTTGTATTCAAGGGATAGTCAATGATTTGTTCAATGTGAGGACTCAAAACAACCCATTCTAGAATTTTCCTTCATTAAGCTAAAACACTGAGAGATGAAGTAAGTAGAATATTTGAAGGCACGAAGAGGTAAATGGAATTGTTGCGATTCCTTTCCTTTCTAAATTATATCAAAGAGAACCTAAGTGAAACACTCTTTTCAAGAGTCTCCATAAGGTAGAGATGTGCCTTGAACTGAAAGTTGACTATAATGTTTTATGTGCTGATGATCTACTTGCTAATCCAGAGCAGATTCATCTTCTGTCCTGTGTGCTGAGAAGCGCAGATGCTAGAACACTTAACATCTGTATCGTTCTCTGTCTTGCAGGGCAAGGTGAGGGACTGAAACGTGGGTACTTGCTGACAAGTCGTGTATGATACCTCAGGGGACCTAATCCCAAAGCCTCTTCTCTGTGCAGTTAACCCAGTGCCAGAATGTCTTCCAAGCCTCATAAAAGTGGCATTCATATTCTAGGCGCTCGATAGATATTGCTGGATGAAGAAAGTGTCCCAGGCTACAAACAAGAAAGCAAGTGAGTGGTTATGAATAGAAAACCAGGCGTTAAGACGTGAGGTTATAAGTAGGACAGCCCCTTCTGTGCAGTCAGACCCCAAGGGAGGGCGGGAAGATGAAAACTTAAAGCAGGGCCACTGTCATCTCATAGGAAGTGATGCACAGAACTGTAGACTTAGAGTGTGGGTCTGTGTTTGAAGGCTGGGGGGTAGGAGCTGGGGACGTAGCTCAAATACAAATCAAGGACCCTACCCCATAAGCCTGTCTTTTAACTGCGTGTGACGATGTGCCTAAAAGCGTGGAACCTAACATCTTCCAAGGGCCTGCCAGATCAGAGCTGCTTGTGCCTGGTTAGTATCTCGACCCCAGGGCAGACTTGAGCTAGGGTCCCCCCTCTCTGTGGGTGGCTTCCAGAGAGGTCAGGTGAGTTCAGGGAGCAGATTTTTCCCAAAGGGGGCAAGGCATCTTACAGTGGAAAATGGAAAAACAAAACATGCCCAGTGTGAGCAAGGTTCTCCTTAGCCTGATCCTTTTGTTACTTTCCTCTATCTCTTAAACTTTTCTGCTTAAAAGAGCTCTCCAAGAAAAGATTTCCAGGGTATACTTCGAAGAGGTCGTGCGGGAGCCAAGAATAATTGGCCTCCCTTTTTGGCTAAGAAGTCATAAGTTAAGGGTAGTTTTAGTCACTTGTCCAGTGGGCACCCCACATGCATACCATTACATGGATGTCATTAATCGTCTGCTGTGCTGGATCAATAGTAAAGATGAGCACACTGGGCAGAAAAGCCAGAATCCTCCGCATTATCCCAAAAGGGCAGTAACTTCTTTATTCAATCTACAAGTACTACATAATTTCAGCCTTTTTCTTCCTGTTGCTAGATGTTTAGAGCTCCCTCCAGTGTCTCTATGCTGTCATACTTACTTGAAGCTTTTTTTAAAAATGATCATAAGAATTCCTTTAACTGTAGCAGAGAGAGCATTTTGTTTTCTTTATGCTTTCTTCAAGAAGCACACACAGGGCCCAGAAATATCACACATGGCCCTGCATCCTTGAAACCAGTCTTTCTTGTAGTCTGTACTTCCTTCAGACCAGAAGCATCTTGGGGGTAAAGCAGGGTGAAGAGCAGATCGCGAGAGTAGCATGGACGAGGAGATGTAGAATGAGCACGGGGTGAAAGTGGCTCCTCTTAAAGCTCTTAGGAGCATCTCCTGCTTAGGAAATGAGGGTAGCCTGATCTATCCCATGAAAGCCAAGGACCTAGGATCCAGGCTTCTTGTAGTACCTGTGTTTACCCTTCTGGCGTGAGAACCATCGTGCGTGCCCAAGGTTGAACTTGTTTTACTGAGTTTTGGAGTCAGCAGAGTTGTGCTTCAGGCTAGAGGCTCAGTCCTTCTGTGAATACATGTGTATGTGCATAGCTGCCTACTATCTATGGTATGTTGAATGCATGTGCGTGTGCACATCTGTACCTATGTAGGCAGTTGTCTCTCCATATCCTCAGGCTCTCTGCAGGTCTTGTTTGAATATATAAGATTAACCAAACATGTATAGACTTTTTTCTTGTCGTCTAATCAATACAGTATAACAACTGTAGCACAGAGCTTATATTAGGTATCACAAATCACACTTAATATGGCTTTCATAATAATAAATTCCTAATACAACTCTAGAAATGATTCTTCAGTTAATAAGAAAGTGAGCATGACTTAGATATGTGGATTTTGTCTCCTGTGGGCATCCAGGAACTCATGGCTGTAGGTGCCAAAGTATGTCTGTGTATAATCAACAAGCCATTGACCATCCAAAGCACTGTTTCAACAGAGGTCAGCAGGGATAGAGCTCAGTGGCACAGGGCCTGCCTGGCAAAGGCAAGGTCATGAGTTCAATTTCTGGTGTTAAAAAAGAGTTCATTTTTAAAAGAATTCTACATCCACTGATTTTGGGTGAGCAGAGAAAGGTTGTTGGAGTTGGCACAACTTTCCTGAAGAGGCATGGTAGAGTCTGGTGGGATACAGAGCTGCTCCTTGTGCGTGCTTCCATGGCAACCTGGGACCTCGTGACCCCACCCCGCGCCACGCGGCCTCAGTCCTGCCCCTTCTGCCTTGGGGAGACGATGGCCCGGCACACAGCAGGGCTCAGCTGGGCATTGAGTGAATGAGAACGGGAGCGGTCTGGGCGCCCAAAGAATCGCACTGTGAGGGGCAGCGGCTTGCAGCATTTGTTCCAGCTCAGCCTTGCACTCGCTGTTGCTCTGCCCTTGTGCAGTGGGAAGGGCCTCATCAGTAATGTTTTGTGTCCTCTCTGCCTCTCCTCTTCTGTTGTTCTTGGCTTGTGGGCTGTGCGGGCATGTGTTATTAACCGGAAAATTGCTAGAAGCCAGTTGTCGCTAATTTTTTCAAACAAGTTAGAGGAGTTGCAAGATCACGCTGCCTGATCTATATACTGACTGCCCCTGCTTGAAAGGACATCAGCTGGTGAATAAGAAACAAGGGGTCCAGAGGGTAGTGGGTGCATGGAGCATAGCACAGCGTAGAGAATACAGGGACCAGGAGGGGGAAAAAAGTTATTCACATGGAAGACTCATTTCCTCCAACCGTGTGGTGTGTGAGAAAACTCAGCAGTCCTAGATCAGAGAATCAAAGGGTCCCAGGGGCAGAGTGTTGGGCCCAGAGAGGCAAAGAGATATTTAAACGTAATAAGTTGTTGCACCTGCAGGGAAATGAATGATTGAATCATTACTGATTACTTTCCTCTTCAACGTGAGACTCAAACTGTCCCCACCAGGGGGCACTCCTCCCAACAAGGGCACGACGTACAGAGGTGACTCTTGTTGATGTTTTCACCCTTAGACTGTGTCCTCTGCCCCGGCTGAGCTAAGTCGCAGCCACAGCTCTTCCATTTCTTCTTCTAAGAGTTATGAGACAACAGCAAGGTTGTGCGTCAGAAGCAGCCGTTTGCTGGGGGAGGTACAGGGTGCAACTCCAAAGTCCAGCTGCTGGACCTAGGGAGAGACTGACTGTCCGGAGACCCTTAGCAAGGCCCACACCCACAATCCCAGTGCTCTGGGAGGCTGAGGCAGGAGGATAGCAAGTTGGAGCCCAGCCGGGGCAGCTTAGGAAGTTAGCCAGACCCTCCCAAAATGAAAACAAAAATTAATTTATAGAGGGTTGGGGATACAGGCGAGTGCACTGGCACTGGGTTTAATCCTCAGGGCTGTGGGGGAGTATTTATCACATGCCTAATCAGAGAAAAATTACTCCTGTTTACAAAAGTATAGCATAAATGAAGAAAGCTTCCAGTTTGGCTAACGAGTGTATTATTACTATTATTATTATTATTATAGATTAGGAATTCTCACATTTTCTTTGCTCCCATTTTATACTTTTATGGGAACTTGGCAAAGAGAATAAACAGAGGACACTCACAAGTCCACATTGACTTAGCGCTTTTTTTTCTTTGTGTACAAAATTCTCCTCTGTTCTCTGCCCAGCCTCTAGCAATGCGCAGGGTTGAGCGTGAGGACAGCCGTGGAAGGCTGCTGTGCACATGCACAGTGTGTGATACGGAGGGCGGCACCCCAGCCCTTCATCAGCTCTTCCCGTTTTTATTAAGAACAAGGAGTAGCCTGGCGTGGTGGGGCACACCTGTGATCACAGTGCTCGGGAAGGCCGAGGCCACAGGACTCGCACGCATGCGCCCAGCCCGGGCAACTCAGCAGTTCAGGAGGAGTCTGCCTCAAAACATGAAGAAACAAAAATGACTCAGGGATGTAATTCACTGCAAAGGCCAGGGGTTCAATCCCTGATACCCCTGCCACACACACACACACACCCGATAGTGATTGCTCTGTCTTATTTAAAGATCCTGCACCTATGGCCTCCAAGAAAGTCTGACTCGCACTACAACCAGATTGTAGAAATGAAGAGCCTGCTAGATTTTTAAGGCTGAGATTTTTTAAAAGTTCGTGGGAAACTGACATATGCATGTTAACGACATTTTAATGTAAGAATACTTTAAAATAACATTACTAATCTTTTGAAAAGAAAAAGGACCTTTTAGTATCTCCAGAGTGACGACAATATAATCTCAGGATAAATTAAAGATGTTTACTGTCATGATCCTTGGTGTTATCTTTATTTCGTTTTCACAGATTAACCCCAATTCTCGAGGCAGTGTGTGGGAATCGCTAGGTTACAGTGCTAGCCAACAAAAATGGCCAAAATATAGACTAGGTCTTCTTTAAGCTTTTCTCTGGCTTGTAATTCTTGAAGCTGCTTCTGCCAAAATAAAGGCTCCACCCCCAAAACACTAAATGTTTAGAGAACAAGGATAAGATCATTATTGTAGTTCTTAATATCTTTAGACAAAGTCAGACATGAAAGGGACCTGGCTTGAATGTTTGATGAATGAACGAAAGTTTGGGCCTGGGGAGTGGTGATTGCCACCGTAGGAAAGGTTAAGGAAGCAGGAAATATTTTATTTTTGGTACTGAGAGTCAAGCTTAGGATCTTGCGTTTGCCAGGGGTGCTGTGCCACTGAGCTATATTCCTGACCCAGAAGCAAGAATTCTTGTGTGAGGTGTCCATGCCTGGGGTCACCAAAGCATGCCAGGACTGCGGCAAGGACAAAGAGATGCCATGACAACCCAGGACATAGGACATCTACAGTGACAGAAGATGGCCTGGAAACTGGTTCCTTGCATCAGTGAATAGGAGCAAATGGCCATGTGGACAGAAGAGTAGGCATTTGTGAATATGGACAGAAGCAGCAGCCCTAGAGCCCTGCCCAGGCCCCAGGGTGGCTGCTGTCTTTGCGCTGTGAGATGCTTAGCAGCGAGCGCCCTGGCCTCTGCCTGCTCGTAGTTGCGACACCCAGAACTGTCCAGACATTGCGAAGTGTCCCTTAGAGAACATTATCACCCCCACGGAGAACCAGAGTTAACCCCACTCTCTCCCCTTCCACCTCATGTCTGCTACAAGAACCAAGATGCAAAACTAAATTTCTGCCCAGAATGTGCCACTCTCCTGGATGTGGTGGTGCCTGCCTGTAATCTCAGGATTTCAGTGGCAGGACTACAAGTTGAGTCCTAGCCTAAGCAACTTAGTGTTTTAGCAAGACCACGCCTCAACGGGAAAAGTGGGCTGGGATGTAGTTCAGTACAACGGCCACATGCTCAGGCTCCCATACCAAAGGGAGGAAAGCTTAAGAAAAGGAGGAATGTGCCACTCTTTCCATTCTTTCTTTCTTTAGGAATTCTGAGAAAGTGCTTGCTTTTCTCCTGACTGCCTCATCACTTTAGTGGCCTCCCAAAAACTGGCATCTCGTGCCCCCTCCCTGCCCAACAGTTCTCCTGGAATAGCTAGGAAGGTTCATGCCAAGAAAATGCCAGAGCTGGGGCCTCGCGTCATTTCAGGTCATCCTCATGTACACCCCAGAGCTGAGATAAAACGGAAACTCCATCCTCTAATCTCAAGAGCATTAGAAAGTCACTGGCGACCTCTAAGAACTTACTCATACCATTTGTGGCTACATTTATTTTTTTTGTCAAGGGCTTCACAAAAGCTTCCCAGCTCCAAGATTGGTCAGCTGACGGTCTCAAACCTCCTGACAAGGGGACAGATGGGTTGACTTTTGGCAGGTTGTCGTTCTTTCTGTTTAATGTGTTGGGAAAACAGCTCAAGGTTTGAACCCTGGCTGGCGGCTGGGGCCGTGCTGTGCTGCTAGAGCGGCGCCTCCTCCGTCCCCCTCGGCGAGCACTGCCAGGGCCCGCGTCCCGCCACCAGCTACACTTGCTGTGAGAGCCAAAGGAAACTTACATCCAAACAAGATTCGGTCTCCAGCTAAAACAAAAATGTACATGATGCTGAAAAGATGTCTCCAAGCGCTGCAGTTCATGAGCAGCGTTGTGTTTTTCCTGGAAAGGCTTGCTCGTAGCCAAGCATTCTTCACATTTTCCCAGGATTTAGTCATAAAATCACTTTAGACATATTGCAAGGATAAAATGTGTACATATCTGAGAAAGGGCAATGGTGGTTTTTTTTCTTTTTCTTTTCTGCTGTTTAACTTCCTGAGGAGGAGAGAAATAAACTAGAAACAAAACTTGTGTGTGTGCGCGCGTATGTGCGTAGGTATGTGCATGAGTACACAAATGTACGCATATAGCTGGTGCTTCCACTTTACTGAGTGTGTGCTTACAATAAGCTACACACATGCACCTACAGGCCTCCCTCAGTATTCACACTACTGGGGGTTTGACTCCAGGACCCTCATGAATACCAAAACCCTTGGGTGGTCAAGTCCCTTGTGGAGTAGCGTTTGCATGTGTTAGACACATCCTGCTATATAGTTTTAAATCATCTCTAGACTACTTGATACCTAATCTAATGTGAAGCATCTGTAATAGTTCTGCAGTATTATTTAGGAAATAATGATAAAGTGCACATTTTCAATACAGATGCAACCAATTTTTTTCCAAATACTTTTAATCTCAGTGAATCTGTGGATGTGGCCTGCGTGGATGCAGGACCCGTGGATGTGCAGGGCTGACTGTGTATGTAGTTTCACCAAGGAGCACAAGAACATGGCTTCCTTATGCATGCATTTCTAAGTCACCTTAGGTGCGTCTCTTGGGTTTGATTAACTTAGTTACAGAATATAAAGCATTTCCGACACATATGCACATACCTGTGGCACTATAGGACTTCAAGTGGAAGTGTGTTAGGGTTGCATTTATCTTCTACGTGCAGCAGTGTAGATGTAATTCCTGCAGGGGAATGGAAAGAAATTGGGGGTGGGCAGGTGGGTCAGTAATAGACTGATTGGCACCTCTGGGTTGTCTTTTTCAATGCTATTTGGTTTGATGGTCTGCTTGTAATCTTGGGAGGTTGGCTAGTTCTTCAGTTCTCTCCTAGTCATCTTAAGAAAAAGCTGCCACGGATATCCATAGTGGACTGGTGGATGTTTAGCTACTGAGTGGCACACAGCAGAGGTTCTGATGCGTGGCATTGCTGATTTCTACACTGTAAATACCCCCATTGTGATTGGTTTTGAGCAGCTGGAGTGACATCAGCCAACATGAGCTTAGAAAGCCACGCAGGTCGCCCGCCATGAGGTGGTATTTGGGCCATGCATGTAGACCTCGTTCCCCTCAGCCAGATCAGAGCAGCAACAGGAAGTCAGTCAGTTGTGAGGCATCGAGTTCGTGTTGTAATTTACTTAATTGTGAGCTTATATACTTCAATTTTTAACAAAGGTTGTTTTTGGCTTGCAAATTCAACAGTGAGTGCTCAAAGACCACATGGGCTGGTGCCAGTGGGCCACTGGGTCTCTGGCTGTGTTTAAGCACAAAATTGTAATATTATGACTCAGCAAGTTCAAGGCCATCCTAGGAAACAAGCACGGGGAATGCCATTATAGGTGGGTTTTCTTTCTGTGGGTTTGGGACAAGCTCCCTGTTCTTGGTTTTCTGTTCTCCACAGTATTTCCCTTTGGCTAACAAAATGCTTGTTGAAAAATGATTTATGGATCCAATGATTGGAATTAGTACTCGAAGTAATTTCAGCTTTTTAAAGTAATGAGGATTTAAACAGCTAAATGCCATAGAATCTTGGGCTATTCTCTTTGTTGGTCATTAAGACAAAATACTAGAAAATATTCCTGAGATGAGAATAATGACTTCTTCCTTTCAGCTCTCCTGGAAGGTTTAAGAGACATGCATACTGTGACAGGGTCTTTTTTTTTTTCCTTCTCTCTCTTTCTTTCTTTCTTTCTTTCTTTCTTTCTTTCTTTCTTT
>NDGN011557453.1:0-10922 GCA_002564285.1 Tympanoctomys barrerae | reverse complement strand
TCTGCACACCTGAAGTGAGGAAATTACTTTCATGGCTTAGTGCAGTGAGTCGAGGAGAGGTTTTGCAAGAGGTGAGCACAAACAGTTCTCCTTAGCGCCGAGCCTGGGTTAATCTCATGAGTGCTGCTGACCCCTGTTTCAGAAGGAACAGATCGAGCTGTTGCTTGCAGCACAGTGAACATGCCACCGACTCGTGAGCCCTGTAGGCTGGCCTCACTCATTTGGCATACAGGGAATGTGATGCCACGTTAGTGCGAGGACTCTCAGATGTCCAGTTAGTGCCTTCGGCTGATCCTTTGTCTTGGCTTCTAGGTTTTCTGTTTCTCCAGAAGGAGAATACACAGAGTTGCCAGGCACTTAGTTTATTATCTGCTATGTAGTTCCAAGAGTGGAGAGATCGCCAGTACGTACAGAAACTAAGACTACGACTGCCTCCCCTTTTCAGGACTTTCCCAGTGTAGTGGAGACAAGAAAACTAAGGGTTCTCAACGCAGAAGACAGTCAGATAAAATCAGGCAGCCGGTCTGCAGTAAATGCAGCACACTGGCCTTGCTGTTTAGAGTCCTTCCTTCAGTTGCTTCTGAAATTGCAGGAACAATACACATAACTAAAAATGCTGTGTGCATTTGCTACCAGGAGTTGTTATCTTTTAAATCCAGGTCCATGCTTAGGAAGAGACAAGGATGACTGATGGATATGAAGTGAATGGACATAGGGTTGGTCAGGATAAACAATGGGATAAAACTGCTCATGTGCTGTTTTCCAAAGAATATGGCATGATAACATATTTCTCATAATCATTTATCCAGAGCTTACACAGATATGCAGCATTGTTTGACTTGTCTTTGTGGAAAGCCCCCTGAAGTAGCGAGGGGTGCTTTGGAGTACAGATAATCTTGCGTTCAGACATGGTTAGGGCCCCTTAAGCAAAGAATGCGAGCCACAGAAGGTGAGAACTAGTGGCTGAAGGGAGTACAGACGTTCACTTGCTCAGCACTGGTGTGGACGCCTGGCCACCTGGGGCCTCCGCTTTCTCGAATCTCACTGGATCCTGTCACCTCCTTGGGATTGTCCATAAAACACTGGCCACAGTCACTTGTGAAATTCTCAACTGAGATGACACCTTTCTTCCTTTAAAAGACACACCCTACACCTAATGTAACATACTTAATTAGAAATGGTGGAACTTCTCCTGCGCCCTTACTTCAACACCTCATGCCGGGGCCTCTGGCTTGGGAATGAATGTAGGTGTGGCCTGTGTTACACAAAGAAACCTCCACTTACTCCTCGGTTGTTGCATGGGATTTCCCGTGTGTTTCTGCGAGGCACTGCTGTCAGGAACATCCTCTATTTTGGTAGCAAAGATCCTGGCACGAAAGCAGTCAGACGCAGGTAGCCCACCTGTGCACAGCTGCTGCTGCTGGGATTCCTTCCAGGCCAGCCTGCGGTGGCACTGTGCAGGGACCTGGGACTGCTTCACCTTCCGACAGGTTCTGTGCTTAGGCGACTCCTCTGAGTGGCCCCTTAGACTGTCACACTCCCCTGGGCAGAGTAGTTTGGATATTTCGCATCCCGTGTACCAGAGTGGTTGCTCAGTGGTCACTCTTGGGCTTGGCGTCAGAGAACACCGGATTCACGCGTAAGCTCCTCCGTCGTGGGGCATTGCTTGGATACATAGCTTTTTCTCTCTTTGGCCCACTTTCCTCACCTGAAAGTTTAAAAATGCAGTAATTGCTGCTGTATTTGTCACCCTGGCTGAGCTCTCATTGTGTGCTACAGGTGTACAACCACCTCACACGCGGTGCGCACTCTGCTATTTTAGCTACTAATATTATTTCAGACATGCTCCGAGACACTTGTGACAATGTTCTTCAGATATTTTACATGGAGAGAACACAGAGGCGAACCCCAGGGCAGCGCCACCTGTTTTTGAGAGTGTTTCTATGAACTTGCAGTGTCTCATAACGAGGCGAGGCAGCCGGGACAGAGCTCAGCTGTGAGTTCCTCTCTATGACTCAGTTGGCACCCGTGGTCCAACCCTGCCCTCACATTTCAGTACCCAGTACCGTCGCTTAGTCATTGTAACCATCCAGCTGCGGCCCCTGTCTCCCTGGGAGGGCGACTGCCTCCTTGGTTGACAACCCCAGTAAGCGTGGTGTGTGAGCGGCTTCTGGGCCGGAGCGCCAAGTGCTGCCTCTTCCGCCTCCGTGGAGGACCGCACGCCTAGGCGCGGCGGGGAAGGAGGCGGGACCTGCTGCGTCTGCGTCATTCAGCACCCAGATGTATGTGACGCCGCCCTTGCGGCCCTGTGGAGAGCAAAGGCGTCTGACTGGGGTGCGAGATCTGCTTCAGCTTGCTTCTGCTTCAACTTTTCCTTTCTGTTTTTCCTCCTAGTAGTAAGGATTGAATCCAGGACCTTCACCCAGTGCTGCATTGCAGCCTTCAGTATTTGGGGGTGGGGCCGGGGACAGGTTCTCGCTAACGCAGTATGTTGCCCAAACTGAATTTAAACGTGCAGTTCTGTTTCGTCTTGGTGCTCATGCTCTCAGTAGGGGTCTGCGGGTTAGTGTAGAATGCTGGCTTTTGACCATCGTTGCTCTCCTGATCTTCTTAATCCACCTGTGAGTTAGGGATTTGCGTGGTGCCGCACTCCAGGTGTGTTCATTTAGGCCGACAACGTCTATTACACGTTTACTGTGTGACAGGTACTGTTAGATACTTCAAGGTACAATGGTGAACTGTGGTCCTTTTCTTCAAAGAAGGATCAAACAGATTAATACCAGGGAAGGAAACTCGAAACCTGAAAGATACTAGGATGAGTTCATCTTCTTTAAAAATCAAAAGATGAGTTTTAGGAACAACAGAGGTGAAGAGCAGAGCATATTTATTGAGGGAAAGAAAGCTTCTGTCCGAGAGAGAGAGAGAGAAGGGGGACCCCAGTGGATCGCTAAGGAATCTGCTTTTTAAGGGGTTTTTATAGAGCAAAACCATGACAGGAGGTGGGCCCAAGGTGGAAAACTTGAGAACTTGCAAGGCAGGTATGAGGTGAGACAAAACAGTAGTCAGCCAATAAGATTACAAGTAAAATTGGTCAGGTGAGATTGATTAAATCGGATCAAATCGGGAAGACAGTTATGTAGCAAGAGGGCCTGAATACAGAGCAGAGGTTCTTCTGTAGAGGGTTGGATTAATGACACTTCCTGGCTTTTTCAAGGTGATAGAGACCTATTTAGACTATCAATCCCTGGTGTCCATCCCTAGGGAGGTATGTGGCTGTATTTGTTTTATCTTTGGTCTGGAGGTCTGGCCACAGCTGGAGGCCTCGCTCCCCATGCTGCAAGGTTTCTCATCCTTTGTACTGGCTCCTTCTGCAGGCCTAGCCCTGTCGGATTGCCTAGAATACTTTTATCTAATTCAGATGCCTACAAGATCATCTGTAAAGTTGGTAGAAAGGACTGGTGTTCTGTTCATGTTTAGAAGCATTTAGACTATCAACCTAAGGAGTTCTGTTCATTGCTCTCTCTGTACATTTCTATACTATTTTTAGCCTTTTTTTTTTTTTTTTTTCCTTTCAGAACTGGGGATTGAACTCAGGCCCCTGCACTTGCCAGGCAAGCGCTTATTCCATTAAGCCATCTCCCTGGCCCCTACTTTTAGTCTTAAAGTGCATTTCTTCACTTCTTTCATTTTTGCTTCCCATTGTGTTGTTGACAAAGGTATTTCTCTTTCACAAAACAGCCATTGTCCCAGTCAGTCCAGCCTTACAGGCCTGGAGGCCCAGAGACCCATAGGGGCAGGTGAGAATGGTCAGGGAGCTCCCTGGGCCCTCCTCTCTTCCCTGAGCAGCAGTGCCATCCCCCTCCCAGCGTGTGTGGTGTTTTATCAGAGCTGTCACTCTCTGTCTCTTAGGTAAAAGTTCGAGGTTGAAGGCAGTCTGATCCAAAAGGAAATGCTTACACCCTCAGCATCACTGTTAACAGTCTTGCACCTTTGAAAGGATGTTGAAATGTTCTCCACCCCCTCCGGTCCTGAACTCCCATTTTTCATGGTTAACAAACTGTCAGCACTGCCCAGAAATTTCCTGAGCTGGAGCTGCTGCAGGAGCAGTGCAGAGAACTCATGGAGAGAGCGCTCCAAGCAGCTGACACTGTCCGCTCCAGAAGGGCAGAGTAGCAGAAGGAGGGGCTGATGGAAAGCTGCTGGAGCCACTGTACCTTAATGATATTTGTGTAGACTTCTGAACTGTGGCTTCTTTGCAAAAAAAAAGAGAGAAACAAACAAAAAGGAAATAAACCCAGTATGCAGTCTACTGCTTCGGTGCCTGGAGTGTGCAGCGCACTAACAGGCCGAGGACCCCAGGTGCTTCACCTTGCTGGAGAGTAAAGGGTGGGGCTAAGAGGATGGACATGCCCAGGAGCAATAGGTTAAAAGCTATTTGTCTTCTTTTCTTATAGCCAAGTACCGAGCCACACCTGAAGTTAGAAAATGTTATGTGGTCCAATGGAGAAGGTTCCTTTTGTGTGTCTAACGTCCACGCGTGTCTCCTGTGTTTGCTGGGTGTAGGAGACTGTAAAGGGCTCTGATACCCAGTTCAAATTTGTGACTTTGTCCTAGAGGCATGGTGGGGACCTATGGCACACGTGCCACCACTGGCTGTTGGCTATTATTGAGAGCTGTAGAGATTCATCATTGCTAACCTAGAGGCACAGTGGAAAGGCAAGCGGCGAGTTAGAAAGAAGCTCTCGTATTATGTGTCCTGCAGTCTTCATGTGACAGGCATGGCCCAGACAGCAGCCACCCTCTTCTCCTCTGTGTGTGTGCATCCCGCCTTCCACAGCCACAGCGATGCTGCTGCCACATGACACCCACCTGTCCACCTGTCATTGCCATCGTTGTAGCTCCAGGGTGAGGCCAGAACATGCTGTGCTGCCACCAGCTCCTCCTGACCACTCTCCAGGCCTCTAGAACTTGGTCCCTTCTATTGTTCCTCCACCCTGTGTCCAGGGTTAGCTTCTTACCATGAGAATGTCCCTGCTTGACCCTTCAGAGGTCCTCCATGGCCTATGGCCTTACCTGGTCTCCCAGATGCGGCGAGTCCGCTTCTGGGGCCTCATAGGCCTTGCATAGGCTCCCTGCCTGACCACGGCTACTTCCTCCCTGGTTTCCCGCAGGAGCTCCTGGGTCCCCATCAGAGCTCAGCATTGCTCTCACCTCCAAGGAAATGACCTGGGCTTTTATGTCCAGAAAATTCATTGTGGAGGATTTCTGGTGGTTCTCTTGGTCATCTCTGCATGCGCTGGCGCACTAGACTCTTTGAAGAGGAGCTGTGTCTTTCAGGTCTTCTGCTTGCTGTGTTGGGAAAAGAGCAGACAGCCTGTAAACTTAGTGAATGGGTGAGATTTTAGGGGGAACAGAAACAGAATGGATGTGAAGAAAACCTCATACACTCGGATTCCATGCCATTTGTTCAAGGTCATATCTCTCAGTCAGGCTACTCCCCAGAAGGCCAGATACTATTTTTAGAGAGCACTCCTGGGGCTCATCCCATGTTCTGCTCCTTTCATCATAAATCATATGTTTCTTTATTGGTCTGTCTCCTGAGCAATGGAAGGAATAGTGTTTTTAAAAAGCTATGCCACTCGGGGCCAGCAAATAGCTCAGAGGATTAAAGTGCCTGCTTAGGCACACATAGGGGCCAGGAGTTTGATCCCCAGGCCTTCCCTGCCAGTCCCACCCCCGGGGCTCACTGAGATGGCAATTGACACTGGGTGTAGTGGCGCCCGCCTGTAATCCCAGCACTTAGGAGGCTGTAAATGGGAGGATCACTATGAGTCCAGTCTATGCAGTGAGACCCTGTACACCCTGTCCTAAATACAAAAAGAAAGAAGAGAAAGAAAGAAAGAAATCTATGACCCTCATGGAGGTGTATTAAAAGAAGTTTGTGTGCAACTTGGAGACGGGAAAGACTGGCTTGTGCCGTAAACCATCATTATATAGATTGCAGTCAGGGGTCTCAAGAGGTACCTTGTCTGGATGTACAAAATGAAGTTTGTGAGGGGACAGACAGAATTCGCCACATACCTCACATAGCTTTGGCAGGGCCATCTGGACATTACTGATAGGGGCTAATTTTGCTACATTGGCTACTTTTCTGGTTAGAGATTGGCAGGGTTGTTCCAGACTTTCTCTTTAGGATGGATGGTAATGTTTTCAACCAAAACTCCTGATAAGAAGGCAAAGTACACCCCTAGCGTTGCATTAATGACTTTCCTAATGACCAAGTTAATATTTTACTTATGCAGCAGCACATGGGGGGCCCGGGAGATAGTTCAGCAGCATAGGCACGTGCCTGGCAAGTGCGAGGCATGAGTTCGATCCCTGATACAAAAATAGCCCATTGGTCTGTACTTGGTTGGCCAAAGGAGTAATCTGTGTCCAACTGGCTCCATTCATCATTTGCCCCATTTGGGGCAGAAAGGACTCATGTTACCATCTTTGTCTCCGGCTCTGTGTCTGATGTTTAGATGTTAAATAGTTCAAACAAAGCAATTAAAAGAATGATCTAATGATCATAAATAGAAAAGGGGGGGCAACAGAGTACATAAGAATTCTGTTTTAATAGGTATGGAATTATTTAAGCATAAATCTAACGTTATCGATAATTTGAACATAAATCCAACATTAACTATCACCAATAATAGATGGAAATATATTGAGTGCCTAACTGTGAACACCATACTCTACTTCTTCCTCTATTAAATGAAGACTTAAGTATTGCAGTTTTAAAGGAGAAAAAGGAAATATAAATGTGCTTAGTGGAAAGAAGACCCAAGTCGAACAAGGCTGGAACGACAAAGTAGTCCCACATTGATAGCCTCCCAGTTCTATTTACATTAATATGCTTTGAAAATTTTTCAAGTAGTTTACCCTATCCCTTCACCTTACCTTGACCTTAACTTCTTTATATTATGAATTTTTTGGACTTAATTCTATTTCCTAAAAAGCAAAAGCTTATGAGAGAAGTCTTAGTTTCTTACTGGATAAAATTACTCATAGCCACGTACCAATTAGTGAAGCCTAAATTTGGGATGTTTTGATCTATTTTTAATAGACTTCTGTTACTCCATGTTTTAAATCTATAAGTAGAGACGTACAGAAATGGTAGTGGCTCCTAGACTAAGTCTTTTAATACCATGCTCTGACTTTGACCACTGGGGACTTCTCAAAAGAACGGGAGGTTTGGAACCTACCTGAAAATGAGCGGAGAAGTGTGGCTGTGCTCAGCAGGGTGACTTGATTAGAAAGTTACCCACTCTAGAAGCAAAACACGGGTGACCGTGTGATGCCCCTGCCTTTACCTTACGGTCGTTTGGGTCAGTGGGCAGGATATATGCTCAAAGAGGTGGAGTGTTACTATTATGACATCAAAAAGAATGGCTGTCACTAGATGGTGAGTTTATTCCTTCACATTCCAGCCATATTATGTATGCCTAGGATAGTGTGCAGGGCTGCCAGGTTGCATTCCGGGATGTCAGGGTCTTAGGCCACAGTAACTTAGTGTGCTGCAGCTCAAGGGGTTGAAAGTCCGAGAGTGGACCTTGGCCGTGCTCCCTCAGCACATGCCTGGGCCAGCCTCTTTTAATGCGGTCTCTCTTAGCTTCCAGTTGCCCTCTGGCTGGGAGATCATCACTCCAGTTCTCATGTTCTTCACCCCAGGTGCTTCTCCGTGTTCAAATTTCTCGTTTTTGCAAGAACATCCACTGGACTAGAGCCCCCTCTTTGTTCCAGGATGACCTCAGTTACATGTGCAACAGCCCCATTTCCAAGTAGTGTCGCCTTGAACAGTACAAAGGGTGAAGATGTCAGTGTAAATTTGGGTGGGCATAATTGACCTCATAACAGTGCCCTCAAAGTGATCGTTTGGAGGGGGTCGAAGTGAGCCCAGCAGCTTTGCTTCCCAGTGAGTCCTTCTGGAGAGAGGATTGCCAAGCTGCGCTGACTTCAGGTAACAGGGCCTTCTTGAAGATGTGATGTAATCTCTCGCTCTCCAAAGAGCTATTTATTGCCTCCAAGCCTGTGAACATTTGCATGCATGTGTGCTGGAGAGACAGTGATCCAGACAGGCTTCAACACCCACTTCAGAGCACTCATGTGGCTCAGTCAGCCCCTCCCTAGAGCTCCAGGGTACATTTGACATCTGAAGTGTGTCTGGCATTTTCAGGTGGAGAAGAAGGCTTTAAGAAAATATCATGTGGATACTAATTCCTTACTATCTCCCTAAATGAACCCAAACATAAAATCCAACACAGGGATATTAGGTGCTAAGTAACCAAGCCTTAGAAGGGGCTTAGGGCTGGCCGGTGTGCTCGCAGCCCCGTGATGTATAAGGGTTATTAAGTTTAATTTTCTCTACAGGTGTTCAGCCTGACATGTAGTAGTAGACTTGCTTAAAGGATGGTAGGTAGAAGGCCTTGGAATCTCTGTCCCCAGGCATGATTCTTAAAGACCCCTGTGTTCTGAGAGTGGGAACCTGATGTGTCGGTCCTGGCGGCTTACTTTGGCATTGATTCTAGTATCACCAGGCAAATTGTGGTGGGTGTGGAGGCAGCGGTGGACTCGCAGTTTGCATCCTGAGCAAGCGCAGAGACGCATCCCCCCCGCCATGCTGAGGACCATCCCCAATCCCCTGAAGAGCTTCCTCCAGCCACAACCATCCCAAAGTTGTCCGGCAGGTGTGTGCAGCCCACGCAGCCCCGCCTAAGCTACCTACTGCCTTTCTTTCTTGTTTGCCTTCCTTCTGCTTTGAGTTTATCCCCAAATCCAGTCCAAGGAGAGCTATCTTCATGTGCGGCTGGAGTGACTCCCATCCCATCCTCTACCCTTCTGCATCTTGTTGATACCTCCACAGAATCATTCATTTCTGTATGTTGTGAGCCCTGCACATGCCTGTGTCCACAAGACGTGGGATGGCCAAGGGAGTTTTATTTGTCTGTTTCCTTAATGCCTCGGCCAGTGTCCAGCTAGTACTTGCTAGGTGCTGAGTATATGGTTGCTGACCAAGTGAATGGATGAGTGAGCCCCTGCTCTGTGCTTTCGTGCAGCTCTCAGGAGAACATAAAACAGTAGCCTTGGTGGTAAATATTGTTCCAGATAGCTTTCACTGTAAAGATAAGACACACACTTATGCCAAACAGGTGTGTCTCAGTTACTCTTCTCTCCTTTCTGGGACAAATACCCAATACCCAAAATGAAGGAAGGAAAGGTTTATTTAGCTCACAGTTACTGGTGGTTTCAGGCCATACTCAGCTGACTCCAAGGCAGAGCGGCACATGGCAGAGGGCAGCCATTCACGGCGGCAGCAAAGAGCAAGAGAGCAAAATGGAGGAGCGGTGGCAAAGATGGCAAGAGAGAGGAAGTCATTCTCTCTTACGTTACATTCAGGCTGTGTGCTCCAGGCTGGGTGTAGCACTCACACCCATAATCCCAGCAGTACTAAAACCCATAATCCCAGTGGATCATGAGTTAATCTCAAACTTTAGAAGTCCCTGCCCGATGACTGCATGAGGCTTTGGGGGGACAACTAGACAGAAACCATAACATTGTGTCACTGTGACCATTTCCTAAGTCAAAAAGAAGCCTCAGGGCTCTGATACGAAGAGCACCATGCATCAGCTCTGTAGACCTGGGGCCAGCGTGGGCCTCCTGGGTTATACTGTCTGTGACCTTGGCAACTTTCTTTAATTGACCTGAGCCTCAGTTTGGTAATCAGGAAAATGGCCCATTGTGCCTCCTAAAGAATGGCCGTGGAGGTCCTGAAGGAGTGACGGCTGAGGCAGGGCTTTGGGAGTGGTAAAGTGTAGGGCTAAAGTCGTGGACACAAGGCAGCATCTGTAGGACAGACCAGCGGGCTGGAGTGCCAGTGAAGGTTCTGAACTTCTAGGTTGAAGGAGACAAGTATGGCTTCCGTGCCAATCAGGACTTGACCCGAGCTTGCAGAATGATGCCGGCTTGGAGAGGCAGAGCGGCCCTGGTAGCTGTTCACTGTAGAAGAGCGAGGCGTGGAGCAGAGGGCAGCTGTGTGGCTGCTACAGGGCTTGCGGTATTTGTGGAGAAAGCAGGAGGCACCCAGAGCGTAGCCTTGCCCGTTACACCCTGCGTGCGGCTGCTGTGTGCAGAGATGCCACCGTCTCCCAGTGCAGCAAGGGACAGAGCCCCCGGTAGTCACTCGCCGTTCCCACCACACTGCATGTGCTCACACTGGATTCATTTCACATGTGCCTCGCTGTTTACCTCGCCCGTGTGCTGTCCTCTTATTGTTGGTGGCCACTGTCCTGTCAAGGTGCAGCTCGGTTGTGATCCCTGTGCTATCGTGGGCCGTCGTGTTCCTGATTGTAGCTCCCGCACAGGAACGTGCGGGCTGATAGGTGTTTTCCCCTCTGCACCTAGAAGGCTGCCACTCTGACAGGAGTGCGTCTGTGTGTGCTCCAGCGGTCCTTTTGGTGTCTCAGTCCCCAACCAACTCAGGCTACTAGAGAATAGCCTGTAAGCCAATCAGCACGGCCTCTCTAGAGCCTCCTGTCACCTGGTGATCTAACTCTCATAGGTCTTGAAGAACCACTTTTCGAACTCTGTGTGTTCTTGGCACAGAAAGGCAGGTCCATCTTGGGCTGTAGGGGATGCAGCCTGCCACGTTACCATCAGGGCGTGTGATGCAGAGGTGAGGAGAACTGGGTGGTCATGTGACCCCAGCAGGCTTATTTCCCAGAGCTTATAGAGACTGCAAGGTGCTCAGCCCTGAAATGGCTTCACACTCGACTTTGATTTGCATAAGCTTAGCTTTGGACAACATCTTAAGTCTGGGGGCCAGGGAGATGGCTCAGTGGAGTAAGCACTTCCCTGGCAAGTGCAAGGGCCTGAGTTCA
>NDGN011557452.1:8632-29381 GCA_002564285.1 Tympanoctomys barrerae | reverse complement strand
AATACATTGCATATTGTTGCCTTAGTGGTTATTCATTGTACAAGATGCAGACCTGATATCCTGCCCACAAACACTATTCAAATAAATCTCTCTATTCACTGAATTAAGAGAATGCAGTTGTATATCTATCCTATTTTGAATATACAGATATAAAATGATCCTTAATTTGTATCCCTTTTTGATCCAAGTCTTTATCCCTTGATTCTGTGAAGAATGTGGCAGCCAGAATTAAGCACAAAGGTGGTTTCAGCCCAATTCCCAAGCACCATCCACCTACTTTTCTCCTGGGAAGTGAAACTGGCACCATGGGCAAATCCCATTTTTCTGTGTCCTGGAAGAAGTGTCCCCAGTCTCCCCTCCCATTATACCTGCCACATCCTATATCTTTCTCAACTTTGGACCAGGACACCAGAATTTATCATCATTGTGCATTTTTTTAATGACAACTTGAGATGCCACCATCTGCCATGTTTCTCTGAATGCCCTCAAATTGTGCATTTCTGTTTCTACCCAGAAGAAATTCCTCAGGTTGATTTTTTAAAAAAATGTATTCGGTACAAGGTCTCTCTATACAACTCAGACTCATGTGATTCTCCTGTTTTCAGCCTCTCCAGTGCTGGGATTACAGACATGTACCATTATGCCCGGACTCCGTGGCCAGCTCAGTGTGCCTGGGGCTGGCACAGCATGCAGTACTGGGGACTGCATCCAGCTCCTTGTGCCTGCCTAGGCAGGAGCTTAGTCCGCTGCGCTATCTCTGCAGACTCTCAGGTTGATTGTTGGCAGCTTGCAGCCTTGTCTCAGTTGCCCAACAGAGGCCATACTAGGAGTGCCTGGTCTGCGGGCTCTGAGAGGCAAGTGCCCTAGGGCTGCTGCTGGGCCACATTGATGCTGTGAATGTGTCAACAGCAGCGTGTTGTGCAAGATGTGCACTGTGTAATTGCTTATTTACCTCCTGCCTGAGAGTGCCTATTGGAAGATATCAATAGCTGCAGTCTATTTTCCAAATCTCTTTAGGGAACCAAGGTTTATCACACATAGGAAGAACACTTTAATTGTGGAATTTGTAAACCGGAAGTTTATTTAGATGGAAAATGTTTGCATGGAAAGTGGCAACTTTGAAATGCAGGAAGCAGTTTATCCAAGGTCATACTTGGCCAGACTTGATGGGCTTTCTTAACCGGTTGGGCTACCTTGATGGGGCTCAGCTGCTCCGCTCCCCTGCAGGGGCTAACTCTGGGCTTCTTTTCTGCTTTCGCATCTTCTCACATTTAGGGATTGTTCTTGGGGGATGTGGCATAAAGGTCCCTTCCAGCATAAGGAAGGAGGCCTGTGGGCCACTATTGGAGAACATGTTTTTTTTTTTTTTTTTTTTTTTTTNTTTCTAATTCTGAGGACTTTTTTTCTTTTTTTTCCTAAGAGTGGTTCTTCTTAGGCAGTGCTTTGTAGCAAATCTTAGGTGATGTGAAATTGAGCTAAAGTTAAAACAAAAATCGCCATGATGATTGGAATGGATGAGGCTTCCGAAAAATGCTGAGACCTCAGTTTGGGGCTGATGGTGAGGTGAGGAGGCGGAACATTGCTGAGGGCATCTCGTCACTTATAATGCGGAAGGTGGGGGACTTCAGACCAAATTACAGAATTTTAAGGACAGCGTCAAATTTTGGCTTGGACTAGCTTGAAACTTAATTTTTCCCCAAGATTCACAAGTATTTAATTGCTGTGAACTAGTCATTAGACAAGACACCTACATGTATATATTATCTTTTGTAATACCAGAAGTTCGTGCATAGATTCAGGTCAATATTCTCTTGTGCATAATCCAAAACTGCAAGGTTTGAATGTCAAGAAATCATTAACACTAAATTCATTTGGCTGTCAAATCTGACCCCAACTAATATGAAGTCCTCATTTATTTCGCATTGTGTAGATTTTCAGAGTCCTCATTATGGAGAGACAGTATTTGCGTTTGAATACAGAATGTGGCCCACAGCCCACCAGGGACACTATGGATGCCCTTGTTATCTTTGGAAAATCTGAAGTCCCCCAAATTCTGAAGTGACTGTTGTAGAATGAGCATGTAAAGTATAATCTGTGTTTTAAAACTGAGGAGGCAGAAATGGACATTCAACTACTAGACCAAGGACAGTCAGCTCATTAATGGCACAGTGAGGTCTAAGTATGTGTAGATTTCAAATGGGCTTTGACTCACTGATGGGGTGGTTCCTGGGGGGCGGAGTTTCTGAGCTGTGATGCTGTCTACCAGGAGGCAGGCATTGGGGTAACAGTCGGGGGGGAGAGTATTTTTTTTGTGGGTAGCCTGGTCCTGGCAGTGGGATGTTTGAAGAGACGGGAGAGAAAGGGGGGGAGCTTGAAAGGCTGTCAGGAGTCCTGCTAAATAGACTAGGGTTGAGGACCCAGGGGCCAGGAGCCACCTGACCCAGGCAAAATATGTGGGTCAAGTGGTATTGATGCCCTCTGGCCTTTCAGGTCAAAGAGACTTTGTGAGCAGAAAGGTCAGCAGGGTCCCCCAAGTACCTATGGCAGTGGGTTGTGAGTGGCAACTCCTGTTATGAGTGTGGAATTCAGATGATGGGAAGGCAGTCTGTGGCCCATGCTGAGAGAGTAGAAGGGGTTGGGACTTTAGCCCACTGTCCTTGGTTGAACTGGGTCCCCTTCTCACCCAGAAAATAAGTTGATATCCTGAGCACCAAGCCAGCTGGAGGTGACCTTATTTAGATTGGAGGTCACTGCAAACATAATTAGCTAAGATGAGTCATATTAGAGGAGTCATGTTAGGACTGGTGTCCTTGAGAGAACATGGCCAAGAAAAGACACAGGCTCAGGGAGAGTGCCCCCTGTGATGAATGCGGGGATGAAAGCCTTGCATTCTAACCCAGGTCACACAGAGGCACATGGCTAGCAAATGGCAAGGAATGAGCGAGAAGCACGGATGGGTTCTCTCTCCAGGTTCTAGAGGGAGCATGGCCTGCCTGCGCCTAGGTTCTGACTTCTGGCTTGTGGAATGGGGAGACAAAAAGGTTTTGTTATTTTGAGTCCTCCAGTTTGTGGCACTTTGTCGTGACAGGCCAGGAACATTAACATCACCATGAGCAAAAGTGCTCATCCTAGCCCAGCATGAGGACCTCTGGGGCTCCCATGCAAGTCTTCTCGCCCTGATTTTGTCAGCCTACTTTCATGAGAATGGCTGGGTATGGTGCCAGGCATCAGGGTTTTCTGTCTCCCCAGAGCATTTCAACATGTGGCCAAAGGAAAGATCCTAGGCTGCAGGGCTGCTCCTTGAGGCCCCTGGAAAGGGTTTAGTTTCCAGTGGCAACTGAGGCCAGGGGTGCCGACTGGGTCCCCCTGGAGCCAGGACACATAGGGTGACATGATCATTTTTTTTCCTTGACCCAAGCCTTTCTCTTCTCCCTGTACTCTCAATGGGTTGAGTTGAGGGCAATCATTGTTTTTCACAACTTTCTAATCATGCAGGACTCCACCAGCAATTTCTAGGCACCTGCTGAGACTTTCTCGCTACCTTTATAAAACTTGTGCTCTCCACAGGGCCCTTGTACCAGCCTGGCTCAGAAGGCCATTTCTCATTAGGTTTCAAAATAGTGCTTGATTTTATTTATTTTATTTTTTTATATTAAGGCTTATTTTCTTTTGCCTTCCTTTTCTTTCTTCTTTTAGTGTACCTAAAAGCTAGGTCATGCAAAGGCACTTTATTTTTCTTAAGAGGATAAACCCAAGGTAAATTGAAGAGGGATACTGTGCTGCGTTTTCCTTCTGAAATTGGAGAGATTCAGGGCTTAGCCTGTGGTGGGAAAGCTGGTAGGACGCGGGAGGCTGTGTGGGATTGCAGCACCCTATGGGCGATGAGAGCTACTTCCTAGACCCTGAGCCTTTTGTTGGGCAGATCCATCCATTCTCCAGGCCCGGATAAGCACAGAAAGGAATCTGACTTGGTCACATCACCCTGAGAGGAAAGACACTTCAGTGTTTCATGCTGGGCAGTATGCAGGGCATACAGGTTCCATTTCTTAGACCAATCCTGAGGACAGAGATGTGGAAGATGACCAGTCTAGTAAGTCTAACGTCAAGCCTGGTATATTGTGCAAGGTGAGAGGGAGAGGAGCTTCCCAGAGTGGCCCCTAGGAAGGAGGAGGGGGGTGCTGAATCTGAGTAGTCAGAAGCTGTAGGCACCACACTAGGCATTGATGAAGAAATGGGGAAGAGAGGTTGGGGCCTAGTTGTGCTAGACCTGAGGGTTTTTGTTTTGTTTTGTTTTGTTTTGTTTTCTGGGTGCCCTTAAGGGAGCAATTTAAACAGGTTTGAAATGAGGGAAGGAATACAGTGGATTTCTTTATTGTCAGCTCAGCTTCTTTCCTCCTTGACTGGACACTGGTCGAGGAATCCTAGTCCTTTCATAATGGCCCATCATTCTCAAGGTGATAATGGGGCCATAGAGCTTCAGGGTCATGGCCTAGACCATTTGATCCAAGCAGCTACCCAGTCCAGGGTCTCCAGGTGGTCCTTGCTGATTAGTGTGGCTTACTGATCTTAGAAGAGATGTTGCTGCCTCTCTCCTAGTTTTGCTGGCCCCACTTCCTCTGTGGCTAGCTCTGTCTGTGATCTGTGGCACAGAATGTGGCCGAGTCTTGTCATCGCATGCCTTTGAGCAACCAGCTAACTTTGGGTTTTTGGGTCTCATTTTGTCTAAAGTTTAATTGAGGAATCTGTGCTCTGAAGTCACCACTCAGAGTGGAAAATGTATGCATTTGTCCCTGTGCCTTTTCTGGAAAGGTAGATGGGCCATTTATGTGGGTACACCATGTTAAGAGTTGCCCTTGATTTCTCTGTCCTTTCAGTCTCCAATCCTATCTGGTTTTGCTCCTAAATGTCCTTCAAACCTTTTTTTTTTCTTCTCCTCATCTTTGGCATCAGGATGTCCTCATCTTTCTCTTGTAAATCACTGTTGACCTCTCTGCTACCATCTGTACTTGCCAATGGCGAGTTCTTAAATGAGAACTGACTATATCATTTCTGAGTCTTTGTAACTCTTAGAATAAATCCAGAATTCTGGATCGACTGAAATTGGGGTCACTTGGACTCTCACCTCTGTCTGTCCTGTAGTGGACAGACCCTCAGGCTCCAAAGGTGTCTTAGTGCTTAGTGGATGTGGTCGCTCTGTTCTGCCCCAGGACATTCGCATATGCTGGTAGAGAAGAAAACGTCTTCTCCTCTTCCTGCCTAGCTCTCCTTCCTTCCCCATCTCATTCCTTAATGTTCAACTCTAATGTTATCTCGTTGGTAACTTAGTAACCTGTCAAGTGACAGTACAGACTTTTTCCTTTGTGACAGATCACCACCTGCAGTTACATACTTATTGTCATGGATATAGGTAGTTTATCACCTGTCTCCACCTCTTGCTGGATCATTTCCATGCCTGACATGTTATAACACCCAGCACCCTGCCTGTGAACCCAGTAAGAATTAAATTCATATTTACTGAATGAATTAATGACGAGTGAATGTGTGATAAATAGATGCTTGGTGATGTCATGTACCTTGCCCATCTCACACAACTTGCTTGTGACAGGGCTGGGACTAGAAGTGAGATCTGTCCCTTCTCTGCTGGTGGAGGGATTGGAGGGTTGTTCTTGTCACTCTTTTCATTGTTGGGATATACTCAACACCCCCATTAGTTAATTAATTAATATATTTATTTATTTATTTTCATGTATTTGGTATAGGGTCTCACTATGCAGCTAAGACTTGTAGTGATCCTCCTGCTTTCAGCCTCCCTGGTGCTGAGATTACAGGTGTGTGGCACCATGCCAGTCTCCATGGGCTCAGTGCACCCGGGGACGGGGCTGACATGGCATGTGGTGCTGGGGATGGAACCCCAGTCCCTGTGCTTGCCTAAGCTGGTGCTTAGTCTGCTAAGCTATCTTGCCGGCCCAACACCCCCAACTGAAAGGAGGAGAGGTTTATTTTGGCTCACATTTTACCAATTTCAGCCCTTGCATGGTCAGCTGACTGCAGAGCAGGACTGTGTGGCCACATGGGCTGGAAAAGAGCTATTCTCATCTCCACAGCTGTGAAGCAGAGAAGGAAGAAACCTAAAAGAGAGACAGAGACTCTTCCAGGCCAGTACCCAGGAAGCCACTTTCCTGATCGGGCTCCCCACTAGCCTTACTGGCAAGACAGCTGTAAACCCCTGTAATCTAATCACCTTTCAAAAGCCCCGCCTTTGAGCATAGGAGGCTTTGAGGGGACAGGTAGATATCACTGTAGCAAGCATCTTCTGCCCCGAGCTGTGGTCTTGACAGAAGGAAGTTCTTATCACCTTCCTGAAAGTCATGGCTGCTCCCTGTCACAGTCATCCTTGCATGGATCCTTCTCTGTGGAGCTTCCTGGCTCTGCTGTCCCAACCTCTCAGCCATTGGTGATTGCCTTGGGGGACTTGCACACTTGCCAATGTTTAGAGAGGAATTATTTTAAAGAAGATACTTGAGCCATTGGGGGGGCAGGAAGTCACCCAGAAAAGTCAGCGACTCTTATGTTTTGACCTGAGTTTGGCTTCTTGAGACACCGTGCTAGCATCAGGGTACCCGAGAAGAAAGCATACGCAGCTCCACATTGAATGGGAGGGTGGGGATGAAAAATGTGGCCTCACAGATTATTCTGATGTTTAACAAATATTAATTGAATGCCCGTTTATTGTCAGGCACCATCATAGGATCTGAGAATCCAGCTGTGGATAACTCAGGTATAGTCCTCTAATAAATCCAAAGTATAGATTTAGTTGGTAGAAGAAAGCGATGCTAGGAAAATGCTTCTCTGTCTTGGCAAACATGGGCTGTCTGAATGGTCTATAAAGTTAAAGACTCTAGCAGGCTGGCTGTGTCCCCTGATAACCCTCCATGGCAAGGCCCGGGTGGTGCTTTTGATCAGCTTGGAGAAGGGCGAAGAACTCTTAAGAGGGGTTGGCAGGGGATGGGAGGGGTGGCGTGGAGGGGTGGCAGTCTTCTGTATGTTGCTGAGAGGGCAGAGTCTAGATAGATGCTTTCCCAGTGAACTGTGCACGTATCTCAGTGACATGGATGACCCACTTCTGGGCTGGGGGCAGGGTGCTGGGTGTGCTTACTGGATTTCTGGGGGTCTTCTGGATGTGGGCTCCCCTCTGTCACACTAGGAAAAACTGCAGCCGAGTCCTGGCTGTATCCCTGTCCCTGAATGATTGTGAAATACTTGTGCCATCATGTTGGGTCTCCTTTCCCAGTGTGACATGGGTGGAGGAAGGGGAGAGGGCTGGTTACCCTCCTCTCTGTCTTTAGTGGAATCATAGAGTGCTGTAGTAAAGTCTAGCCTTGCATTGCCTTTGTGAAAATTCCAACTGTAATACTTGTTTACTGTATTACAAATTACTTTGTGTGCTGCAAATTCCTTGTTTTAGTCATACTTAATTCTTAATTTCAAAGGATTAGATGAAATAATGAGCATAAAACACTTGGCACAGTGCCACAGACACAGCAATTGCCTAATAAGCATTAACTGTCATTTGAGATACGAAATAGGTTTTATTGTCCCTGTTTTATAGATAAGGAATCTGCTGAAAGGTGTCTCAGTCAGGGCTGCACTGACTGGGGATTCGAACCTGCGGCCTCTGTACTCCGCAGCTCTGTTGATCGCCTTGTGTTTGGTTCTGTTTCTGCCGCACAGCCCTGCAAACCAGTCCATGCCCTGTAGCTGCATCTCAGAATGCAGAACTGACTTCCTCTAAAGACGTTGTCTTATTTCTCCTGTTCTGTTTGGCTCTGCATTGCCAAGCATGTAAGAAGTCATGGAGATCAGCCTGTAATCTGAGAGGGCTTTGCAGGAAATAGAAACATCCAAAGGTTGTTGCTTATTTAAGAGCTGGAAGTACACAGGCCGGGCAGAGGCCTGACAGCTTGACAGCCATTTATGTTCTTTGGGGAGCTCACCTCTAGGGAGGCAGGCAATTGAAAGAGGATGTTGAGGCATCAGCAACATCCTCTCTGGTGATGTGCCTGCCCCCACCCAGAAGGTGCCAGAGAGGGGCTCCTGGCCTGCTTGCCTGGTCAGCAGGAGGTTGGGGTGATCTGCTTCTGGCCAATTTCCTGGCTCCAGGCTTCTGAGATGGACCCAGCTTCTGTAGTCTAATTCTAGAGTTAGGGAGAACCAGCTGACCTGAAGTCCCCCTCTTACAGATGATAACATTAGACCAAGGGAACATATTATATATTCTGACCTGGAGAAGCTCCCACCGTGCAGACTCTTGTTTCCTGCTGGGCACTGTCAGTGCACCATTTCCCAGGGTACCACCCTGTGGGAAGCTTACTGTGCACCCTGAAATCCTCCCTATCTAGGATGAGAATTCCTTCTTCACGACAGGGCTTCTCCTTATGTTTTGCTTGATTAAGGAGAAGGCAGAAGCTTTTTGCTCTTCATCGCTCTCTTTTTTTATTGCTCTTGTGTCTCGTCCTCCTTCTGTCTCTGCCTAATCTTGGACTCTCTTCAGTCAAAAATCAAATGTCATCAAGAATAGAGTTTTACAAGTCATCTGTTCTCTATGATTTAGAGTAAAAAACCAGCAGTATCCCCACCCTGACTTTAATATGTCTCTCCTGAGGTGATCAGTTTCACTTCTTTTTGTTGTGTCCCTCATATATTTACTACTTAATGCCTGCCTGCCTGCTTCCTTCCTTCCTGCCTGCCTGCCTGCCAATTTTGAGGCTCAGTCTTTCTATGTTGCCTAGTCAGGCCTTGAGTTCCTAAACTTGAGTGATATTCCTGTCTCAGCCTCCTGAGGAGCTGGTACTATAGCTGCACACTCAGCTCTAATTTCTGAATATCACAGGTAGTCTCGTTCTTATTTATTTGCATATTGTCGTTTGACTTCCCTGAGTGCGACCTTAAACTCCCTCCCCACCACACATGTTCATATATCCCCATGTTCTTCTGTCTTCCCAATATATGTCAGCATTTGTAGTTAATTTTTAGGGTTGACTTTGACTTCACTTTAGCTTTATTCATATTATTTATTTCTGGGTGATATAGTCAACTCTGATTCATTACGTCTCTTTTTGCATTCCTCCCTGCTATAGAGTTCATCACTGCCTTATTTTATTGATGAATTAGTTTCCTATTAACTGATCATTTGTACCTTTCCCTGGGAAGTATTAATGTCATGTCATCATATATACTCACCAGGATATCTATAGGTTTTATTTATTTATTTTTTTTCTCTCCTTGGAGTCCTATGCGTTAGGGCTTCTTAACTTTTTGCTTAATCTGGCCTATTTACTCTTAGTCTCTGTCTCCTGTTTATTCCTTCAACTCAGCAGCTACCCAGAGGTCTCCTTTTTCAGGTCCTGTGGGTTCTTGTGTAATTCATTTTATTTTATTTTTCCCCATAATTTTATTGAGAAACAAATAACAATGAGACAGGTTCAAATCAAATTGGTAGGACAGTTTCAATAATTAGCACATTGCATACTGTCTTCCTAGTGATTATTTGCTGTACAAGACGCAGGGTTCTTGTGTAATTTATTTCCTCATTCCAGTTGAGCACAGTATCTTTCATGGCACAGAATCTTTTTATTCTTTCCTTATGTTTGATTTATAGTTAACTGGGTATGGAATTCTAGTAGGCTGTAATTTCTCTGTTTACCATTGACATAGAGTAGTAGTCTTACTCTTTGTTATACAGGTCTGTGAATTTTGACCAAGGCATACAGTGATGCGCTCATTAGTCCAATACCTACAGAAGAGAACCAGCCTCCAAAAAATGTGTCTCCTCTTGGTCCTTTGGAATTACCAGCTAAACCCCAGCCCTGGAAACCACTGGACCATTGTCTGCCCTCAGATTTTGCCTGGTTCAGAAGCCCATATGGGTGTAGTCACAGAGCTCATAGACTTTTGAACCCGCTTTCCATCTTAGCATATTGCATTTGGTGTTCTTTCATGTTGAATAAATCATCTTTATATTGATTCATGTTGTGGTGAAAATCATTCTTTCATTGCCAGATGTGTTTCTTTTCTCTGATGGTGTGGATTTACCACCCTTGTTTATCTATTTTCATGTAAAAGCCATTTAAATTGTTTCTAGTTTTTAGTAATCATGAATAAAAGTTGTATAAACATCAGTATACGGGTTTTCACATCAGTGTAAATTTGTTCTTTTGGGCAACTACAAGGAGCGGAGGTGTTGGGTTGTATGATAAATACGTATTGGTACTTTATATAATAAACTGCCAAAAAGATGGGAAAATTTGCATGCTAATGAGTGATATGTGAAGCTTTAATTTGCTCTACATCCTCACCAGAAGTTGGTATTGTCTTTTTTATTTCTTCCTTTTAAAATATTTTAGAGATTCTAATAAATGTGAAGTGGAATGTCATGGTTTTAATTTGCATTTTGCTAATGAGTAATATTGTTGAATATCTGCTTACAAGCTAACCCCTTTTGTAATTTGTTTATTGTAATCTTTTGCCCATTTAAGAATTATGATATTTTAATATTGAGTTTTGAATATTTATGAGTGTATCACAAGAGGAACAGAATATAGATAGGCACTGATTATGTATAGGATTTTTCTGAGTATATATGATATAAAGGATTTACTAAGTAGGCTTACAATGGCCGCCTGCAGAGGCAAGGGTGGAAGGTTATGAAATGATTTGTGTGTTGGAGAGCAGGAGGATCCAGTTGAAAGCTTAAGGCCTGGAGTGTAGAGCTGCAGAGTTTGATGTGAGTGTGTGTTAAAAAAAAGTGAAGAACCTGTACTGGCAGGCCAAGCATCTGCACTGAAGGAGCTGAGACGCCATCCATCCGAAGGTGATTGGCAGAACTGGAGCACCCCGGACAAAGCACAAGAGAGACTTCCTTCTGCTGTCCCTTTGTATTCCGGCCATAAGCCTGTTGTTTGATGCCTCCCACACCTGAGGTGGATCTTCTTCCTCAGTGTCTGGTCAGCATGTCTGTCACCCACAGATTCTCTCAGGACTGTGCTCCATCAGTCTGGTAGGAGCTTCTTAATCCACTCCCTTTGATATCACATTAATTGTCAGAGTGATATATTCTGGCCTTGGACATTCTGACAGACATATGATTTGCAATTATTTTCTCCCACTGCACATCTTGTCTTTTTACTCTAGTACTGGAATCTTTCAGAAAGGAAAAAAAAAGTTTTTTAATTTTTAATTTAAGTTCAACTTTCTGACTTTTTTCTTTTATGGGTGGTATTTTGAGACCATGTATGAGAGTTTCTAGACCATATAGATCTTCTCCTGTTTCAGATAATATAATTCATTAGCTTTTAGGTTTATGTTCTATTTGGGCCTATTTTTTATCTATGGTGAGAAGCTTGGGTCAAAATTGCACTGTTTGGTTTTCATTAGCAGTCACGTTCCAGTTCTCTTAGACTGCTTTCTGAATCGAGTCATTTATATCTTTGCGGTCCCAAATTTGTGGATATTGTTATATTGTCTTCTGACTTCCATTCACAGTGCTATTCTTATTCTTTATCTTTTATATATATATCATACATTTACTTTTTTCTCTTTGTAAGCTTTTAGTCTTTCTTTTTTTTAAGTCTCAGTGTTTTGAGATTTCATAATGCTTTCATATAGGCACTGTTTACTCACGGTACAGGGCTGCCTGATAATCATTTTAATCTACCACTTCATTATCTTCCATGCTAGGAAATTTTCTTTGATAATATACTACCAGTTTTCTCTTATTATGTTTTTGTAAACAAGTCTTATTACTTGGCTTTGGTTCTTCTGAGGCCAATGCTCTAATTTTCTTATCTCTTTGCTCTTTTATGTTTTTGAACTTTATCTTCTAGGCCATTTATTCTACTTCCATTTATGGTTTTGTATTTTCATCATCTGAGAACTCTATTTTGATTAGCTGAGTGCTCCTTTTTTATGACCTTTTCTTCTGGATGAGATTCCTTTCCTTTGCACACATATTTTCTTCCCTCTGTCTTATTTTTTTTAGCCCATGTTAGAAGTTTCTTTGAATTCTGGTGATCACTGGCTGCCCCTTCATTTTATTTTATTTATTTATCGATTTTGTATTTTAGTACAGGGTCCACAGGGTCTTACTACACAGATCAGAGTCGGAGTGATCCTACTATTTTCAGCCTCCCAAGTGCTAGGATTCCAGGAGCGCACCACCCCCCCCAATCTCAGTTGCCATCTCAGCGCATCTCTGGGACGGGGCTGGCACAGCACGCCCGGGATCAAACCCCAGTTGCTGCACCTGCCTAAGCAGGTGCTTTAGTGCACCGAACTATCTGGCTGGCCTTTTCCCCTTCATTTTAAAAGAGGGGCATTAAAATGTTGGACTTGTGTGTGGTTTGGCAGGTGGCTCATTCACCAACAGGCTTGATGCATACAGATGAGCAGTCAACTGCCTTTCTCCTTAGTGATATAGGTAATGCTGACATCTAAGTGCTTTTCTTCTTCATCTGCTCAGTTTCCCCAAAAGTAAGGGGCCAGCTCTCCTGAACATATGGGAAGTATGTGTATAATTACTTCTAGTATGCTTAGCATAGAGTGGGGTATTTTTTCTACTCAGTGTGTTGCTCTCTGTGGCTCACCCCTAAATTTCCATGCTGACTAACCCACTCTTAGCAGGTCATAAAAGTCATTCGAGGTAAGCTGGGTATGGTAGTGCACTCCTGACTCCTTGGGAGGCTGATGCAGGATGCTGAAGCAATTCAAGGCCAAATTTGAGACTCTGTCTCAAAATTTACAAAAGGGCTCAGAGTGTAGCTCAGGAATAGAACGCTCCAGGGTTCAATCCCTAGTACTGCAAAACAAGACAATAAAATCCAAGCTAGATTGCTTCTGCTTGATCTGTTTTCATGACTAAAATTTCAAAACATGGGTATAAGGAAGGGAGTATCATTTGGCTGCAGAAACATGCAAGTGGGAATGTAGGAGTCTTAATATTTTTAACCACACTTCCAAATAATCATGCTTTTCCCACTTTCTGTCCTTGTCTTGAGAGGACTCTGAAAACTCCAATACCTCGACCTGTCTGGTTTCAGAAGTGTTGGGCTGATTGCATTCTGCTTTCTTACCTCACTAGCTTCATTTTCTGCTACTCTGCTTGTTCAGTTGTCACTTTTTTCTTTCAGAACATTGTTATTGTTATTTCCTTGCCCTTCTCTTGTATGGGCAAGGAAATAACAATAATGTGGGTCTTAATCTTTGTAATTCCTGTAGTTTTAATTTTAGTGAGAGTTGAGGGAAAATGGAGGTTAATGCACACTTAATTTATTATATGTAATTAAAAGGTGATCATGCCACAACTGTTTTCTATAGGTATATGTAACTATATATGCATGTGCAAACATACATTTTATATATATATATATATATATATATATCACATATATATATATTTAAAACTAGAAACAAACTATAACTCCTACTAGCTTTTTTCTCACTTAAAACTATCATAGTATTTTTCTGTCATTGGTATCCTTAATGAATGAACTTTTACACCAATTAAATTATAAGTTATTTAATCATGTTCTCACCCAGGGGTGTTGAACTAGCTTCTAATTCTTCAGTATTATAAGTAACTTAATTGAGTTTTTTTCATACATCTTTGTTAGGATTTTTAATTATGTCTTCTATACTGGCATTGTCTGCCTGGTAGTGTGTGCATTTTAATATGCTATATTATTTATATTGTAATATGTGACATAAGCCATGATTATGTGATATATATGTGATATATATATAATATATATAGACAAATTGCTCACAAAATCTGTGTCTACTTGTAGTGCACAATTAAGTGATTATTCACTGAATTTTTGCTAATATTAGAAATTATCACTGTTTTAAAATCTTTGTTAATTTGATTAGAGTCAACACTGTATCACATTGATTTTTGATTTTGTTTATTATGGGTACAGCTGATCATATTTCATGTTTGTCTTCTGAATTATCACTTCATAAACATTTTTGTATTTTCTATATGCATTTGCAAGTTGTCTTCTCTAATAAGGATGTTCCTCTTTACCTGCTATTTATATTAAAATATATTTTCCTACTTTGTATATGATGCATATGATTTAGTTTCAGAATTTTTAATGTTTCCAAAGAATGGTTTTTAATTTTTATGTTGTCCATGAAAAGCATTTATCTTAGTTTTGTACTTCAAAAGTTATTTCTCTGTCCTTGCAAGAGATAGTCACCTATAATTTTCGTATATCGTAAATGTTTTGAATTTTTCACTCTTCTTCATATTCAACTCTTTATACATTATATTTATGGGTTAATTAATTAAAATAATATTTGGTTTATCTAAGTTCATTGTTTTCCAGATTGTTAGCCATCATCATTGTGTTTCCACTTAGGTGCTATATTATAGAATTAGTCAAGTTCCAGAAAACTTGAGTTTTATTTGTCTCGAAATATTGTACAAATTATTTTTTGTGAGCATTCCTATCTTGACTTTACTGAGTCATCAGATTCAGAATCATTACATGTATCTTCACTTTTTCAAGGATTCTTTTATATCCTTCAGTAAAGTTTTATAGGTTTCTTCATCTGTCCCTCACACATCTTTGTTTAAGTTGATTCCTCAGTATTTGCTGCTATTGTGATTTAATTTATTTCCTGTTAGAGTTTCCAAGTGGTTATTGCTCCTATATAAGAAAGCTGCTGTGTTTTATCTATTTATTTTTTAACCACTCACTTGACTGAACACTTTCTTCAGTACTGCGGCTCTATAAAAGGATGCTTGGGGGTTTCCAGGTATTCAACATCATCAGCCAAAAGTAGATCATTTTGTCTCCTATTTTTTACCATATAAACTTTCATTGTCTCTCATTTCTTTCTCTCTTTTTAAAAAAAATTCATTGCTTGGAACTTACAAATCAGTGTTGAATAATATTGGTATAGCTTTAACTCCTAAGTGAAATAGAAATAATACTATGTTTGATTCCTTTTTAAAAAAACAAACAAATAAATAAATTAGTTAACTTGGTCCAGGGTCTTGCTATGCAGCTTGGACTCGTAGTGATCCTACAGTCTCAGCCTGCCCAGTTCTGGGATTACAGGCATGCATCACCACTCCCGGTTTCGATGGCCTGCACTGAACACCTAGGGTTCCAGAACCAGCATGGCATTTGGTACAGGGGACTGAACCCAGGTCCTTGCACTTGCCAGCCAGGTGCATAGACCATTGAGCTGTCTCCCCAGCCCTGGTGTTTGATTCTTATAGATTATATTGTCTTTGGTTTCAGATAGGTACTTTGATGTTCTTTTGTAACTAAAATACTGATCTTTTATTTTTAAAACTTTTTTATTGTTTATTTTTATTTTTGTCTTTTTGAAAGAGGACCTCACTGTGTAGTTCAGGCTGGATTTGAGCTCCCTTTACTGCCTGAGCTCGTCTCAAACTCAGAATGATCTTCCTGCCTCAGTCTCCTGAGTGCTGGGAGTGCGGCCATGTGCCACCACACCTGGCCTGACTTTTTAAAAGTCAACAAATGTTGAAAATACTTTACCAAAAATCTCTTCAGTGAAAATAGACTGGTGATTGTTTCTCTTATCTTCTTTCTGCTATAGTGAGAATATATAAATGCATTTCACATTTACAGTTTGTGGAATAAGTATGTTGACTCTGAATATTCATACATTTCTTTCTCATATTGTAATTAATTCAGTGAGCATTTCTATATACATAGTTCTGGTGAGATTGTTCTGTGGTTTATGCTTCATTTCATTTTGAAAAAAAATAAGTTTTGTTAAAACCAGATGCATGTAGATAGTTAAGGATCCCAGAAAGGTTCATGTTATAAAGCCACCGCATGCTGTACAGCTGTTCTCACTTGTGGATCCCACTGTCCTAGACCTTGCATTTGTGTCTCTTCTGGGGGTCATGACTACATGTGTGCAAAATTACTTAAAGTGCTCTCCTTTGCATATTACCTTTAAACTTGTTTCCTGGTTTTCTGCTAAGAGAAATGAGGAATTGCCTTTTTCAGTAACCCTCTACTGCTCATTATATTTAGATTTTACACATTTTAGGCATTCTCTTGGTAATCTTTGCTATTTATTCATTTAGTCATTGATTCATTGATTGGTGGATGATTGATTGATTGATTGATTGATTCATTCATTCATTCATTCATGTTTTTGAGGCAAGGTATCACTATGTAGCTTAGGCTTGCCGTGAGCTCACTTATAGCCCAGGCTGGTCTTGAACTTGCAATGAACCTTCTGCCTCAGCTTCCTGAGTGCTGGGATTACAGGCAATCTTTGCAAATTTAGTTTATTTAAGCTTTTGCTTCTTGCCCTGGAAATCATCACTAGTGTACCCTGGAGGAGGTGAGCGGGCCATTGGGTTTTCTCTTTTCCCTACTCTTCTTCTTTTTGTTATAGTAGCAACTTTTTCTTTTCTCTTGTGTAGCCAGATTTGATCATTTCTTGAATTTTCTTTGTAATTCTCCTTGCCTTCCTTAGTTAATTTCATGATGCTAAAATTTAAACATGCACATATTTCTCTTAAGTTGTTATGACTGGAAATTGCTTCATCACAATGCCCAACAGTGTGCTGGGCTCTTTTTTTTTTTTTTTTTTTTCAGATATATCTTCTGTACCTCTTAAAAAAGATTTCTCCTCACTTCAAGGTTGACTGGATGCCCTGACTTATTTATCCTCTACTACCTTTTTTTTTTTTTTTGGTTATGTATTTGGGGCAGGGTCTCACTGCCCAGCTCAGACTTGTAGTGATCCTCTTGTCCCAGCCTCCCCAGCACTGGGACTACAGACATGTGCTACCACACCGTCTTTCTACTATTTACTTTTATTATACTAAATTATTAACTCTTTTCTCATAAAACATATCACTTGCTTCCAGAGCAATCTGTACGATCACCATGGGATCCTTTTCATGGTTGCCATCTGAGATATATTTTCATAGTAGCCTTGGCCTCAAACTAAGAAAATAGGTGGTTTTGTTTGTTTACCTTTTCCTGCCAGCTGCATAACTAATTTTTAGCTTCCAAACATTTTTTGGGTTGGGTTTGCATAAGTGTAGTGGTAAAGTGAAACAAAGGAAAGCATAATCAGTAACAAGAAATAAATATTTTAGTTCAAACATGACTATAATCCTACATAACTCTCTAAGGAAGAATATGGCAAAAGTAAACTTTTCCAGACCTCTGTGACCCAAATGTCTGTGTTTGGCTTAATTGATAGTTTTGTTGGGTATAAATATTTTTTTGGCTACAAACCATTTTCTCATAAAAATTTCAAATTATGGTGAAATTTCTTTCAAGGATCCTCAGTGGTCAAAAAGAAGTCCTCTCAACTGAGAACCTTCTTGTCTTTCTTATTTTTGTGAGCTTAAAAACTTTAAAAAAATTCACTTGTGATTATTTCAGAGAGACTGTGTAGTAGATAACAATTACCATTCTACACTAAAAAAATATTCAGTAATAGGAATGGGCTACACAATTCCTAGGATTTCATCCAGTGCTAATATTTCATAATCCTATGAATTAGATAACTGAGTTCATTGTTGTAGCAGAACAGTGCCTTCATTCACATTTATTGAAAACGTACTCTTTTTATAAAATATAAGAGCTTGCAAAGCAATTTACATATATTACTCCATTTAGTATTCCTAAGAAATCCATAATCTCAGTATCTTTCAATTTATTTTTCATATCAGGGTTGTGCCAACCTCTTAAATTTTTTTGCGGGGGGGAGGGATATTTTTTCTTTTTGGAAAGCAGATAACAACTTGTAGGATTGAGAGTGGAAAAACCAAAATTCTCCATGTTGGACTGAAGTGAAGGGTGCAAATTTGCTTTGCTACCAGGCTTCCTTTGCCTTGGATCAGAGTCTTTGGTTTCCATCATGATTTGGACTTTGCTTCCTTCTTCAGCATTGATGTTAGGTCCTTTTAGCATCAATTTCAAACTCACCTCCCCACTTAGTCATGTGATAAGGCCTGAGCCCCACAGGCCAGCCCTGTACTTGGCTCTCCTGACCCAGGGCTGTGCTTGAACATAGGAAGACACAGCTGACTAATACGTAAAATTCAGTGGCCTCAGCAAATATAGGGTATATGAATAAATATATTTTGTCTTCTTATTCAACCTGGATGAATACCCGAGTTTCCTGTTTAAAAAACCTACTACAAAAACTTCAGGGACAAGTGTACACTTCAGAACAAGGAACTGAAAATTAATATTGAACCTTTAGCTTTTAATATCCATTCTTGCACTATTCCTGTATTTCGTTTTTCCTTTTGAGCTCCTTCTCTTACTCAGCCTTTAGTCGAGCTTATTCTTTTTTTCCTCTTCTATTTCCCTTTTTCTCCTCTCAGTTATATGGTAATTGAGTAAAGTTTGCTCCCAGATTCGACCTACAGAATTGCATATTTAGATTCATTTTATTCACAGAACAAGATGACCTCTGATAGGCAGGATTTTTCACCTAAGAAATGAATGAAAATATTTCCTCTCATTCTTAAAACTTCTTATGAATGATACACTCTCATCAGATTGTAACCACAGAATTCTGTGTGGCCTGCTTTCCGATGGATATGACACTTAAAGACTGTGGCCACGAGCTTGGCTTCCTTGCATATAAAGTAATAGGAATGGGCTACATGATTCCTAGGATTTCATCTGGTGCTAATATTTCATAATCCTGTGAATTAGATAACTAAGTTCATTGTTGTAGTGGAACAGCACTTTCATTTGCGACAACATTTATTAAAAAGTGACTCTTTTTATAAAATATAAGAGCTTGCAAAGCAATTTACATATATTACTCCATTTAGTACTCCTAAGAAATCTGTGATCTCAGTATTGTAATTTCTATTATCTCAACTTATCTATGAGAAAGATGATTCAGATATTCAAGTTGAGCTCATTGACAGAACTTTATTATAGAATTATTTTTGTTTAGTACCTAATAAATCAAAATACAAGAAAAATTCATACTAACAAAATTCACCATAACATCTAAACAAAGGAAAGAAAACACAAATTTTAAATGCTACTAAAAATTGAAGAAGCAGAAAATACTGGAGTAATATAGTGAGAGATAGTCCATCTTCTAACTCTTGCCTCAGCAACCAAAAATTGTATTTGTAACAAAATGTTGTGAATTCTTAGTCGTACCAAACACATAGAGGAAATCAAATTAAGTGGGTAACCTTATGTTTTCCCTTATATGATTAAGAAAAGAGAAAAATGATCTGTAATGGGGTAGGAAATAAAAACAAGCCAAATGAAAGCAGCTACAGCTATCTTATAGATTGGGCAAATTATATTGTAGATTGGGTAAATTATGTGACTGTTCTTTGTTTTGCCATTCCTATAGCCTGGTGGAATCACCACAAGGAAGTAACACGGGTAGAGAATCAGGTATTCTCTATGCTATCTGTGATGGCAAATCTAATGTTAGGATGGAGTCATCCATGCAGAGCTACAGAGGCAGAAAAAGTAAGGAAGAAATACTATGACAGCGTTAAAGCATGTGACAAGTAATAGCAGTCAAAAGAGAAAGAAAGGAAGAAAGAAAAAAAGGATGGAAGCAGGCAGTCAGGAGCTACAACACGCAAGCAGTGAGCCTAACCTACAAAGGACCACACATTAATGATCAGAAGTAAATTATTCATATTTGCTTTGTTCTATAAAACAACTTGGTAGGAACATCAGGCCAGTAAAGTAAGAGTTCAGGGAGGAGGCAGTAAATGAACACAGTGAGATTGGTAGGGACAATAGGAAGCAAATTGAGCAGTAATAGGATTAAAGAGAGCACAGATAAATTTGTAACAGTAAAAATGAAATACAAAAAATAGAACATTCACTGCTGGAAAAACTGTAGTGGAGTGTTGACAACCATATGGATGCACATGAAAGTGATGTTGGTAGTCAAGGGAATATTAACTAAAGGTTGCTAGAGGACAAAAGAAGACAGTCTGTGATTCCTATGGATGTATAAATATTTCATATAAAAGTATATGTATGTTCAGCTTTTGATTTCTTTAACCACTTATCATAATATTAATTTAATGTGATGGTAAGAAAAATCTTTTTTAGGCAACTGTAAGATTCTTTTGAAAGTTTGTATGTATTTTTAATTTTATTTTATGTAACAATTGAGGTCAATACTATTAATAGTCTCAATTTATGGATAAGAAAATTAAGACATGTTAAGTAATAGCCTAAGTCATATATATATATATATATATATATATATATATATAAATAATTTTTTCCCTAAATTTTCTAATCACAATCCAGGCCAGGTAACATAACTCCCCTGGATTCAAAAGACTAGAATTATGTTATCTGTATTCTGATTACACAAAATATTCCTGAAGCACATAAATAAGCTTATAAGTCCAAAGACAGAATGTTGAAGTAGCTGTACAATTTTTCTTCCCACCATCAACAAAGTAGTTGTGGTTGGCAAATATAATAAATGTTTAAATTTCAAAACTTAATCATAAATTTTGGCAAATTGTCCTTAATCCCCCTTGAATATTATTCCTTGTTTGAAACACCCTTGTCCCATCTTTCTTGATACTTTCTGAAGCAGTGATAGAGGTCCTCTTTTGTGACTGTCTTTAGTTACACGATTGTGGTTGCCTCAGTGTCCTGAGTTGATTCAAAACATTTAACTTTTCACTTGATTTTTTTTTTTTTTTTTTTTTTTT
>NDGN011557450.1:28222-40123 GCA_002564285.1 Tympanoctomys barrerae | reverse complement strand
TCTCCCCCTCAGTTTTCTGGCCTGCATGCCAATCATCTCTGGAGCCAATCATATCTGAAAACATCCCACAGACACACCCAGAGTGTGCTTTACTAATCTGCTGGACGCTTCTCAACCCCATCAAGTAGACAGGTCCTCACCAATGATCCCCTTCACTATCTATGCACATGCAGGCAGGAAGGACCTCCCGCAAATCCCCAGTGGAAAAATGAAACGTGTGATCCAGGCTGCGTAGGCTTCATTCTCTAGTCTCTCCTACCATCCACAGACACCCGGACATCTTTGCTGTTAACTATAGGTGTAAACATTTAGAATTATTTCTTTTCTTTTCTCTGAGAAGCAAGCTGAAGACACATCTCTGCTTGTGATTCTCAGCTCACCTGCTGGGCTTTAAGATGTGGGAGGCCATTATAGTCAGGGTTTGCAAGTGAATGGGTTTAACGCAGAATGTGTAATTTATATGAGTATTTTATTATATTCACCCAAAAAATCAAATGCAGATTACAAGAGATCTGTTCATGCACTAGGTACTCAAAGAATCCAGCTGAGGACCTGGATCCCAGTGCAAGGCCCCCACAAGTCTGGCTGGAGGCCTAGAGCCCTGACAACGTCTCATGCAAGACTGTACCAAGAGTCTGCACCAGGAAGGCCCAGAGGTCAGTGATAGAAGCTAGAAAGTGTGCACCGTCTGCACTGCTAGGATGAAGGATCTGTGGCAGCAAATGAGGGATCTGTATCAGAGCCAGAAAGTGACACTCAAGGTAAAGAGCAGAGCTCCCACAAAGAAAAAAGTAGCCACCCTCAGGAACAGTGAGGACCCAAGCTGCTCCAACTATGAGGACAGCTGAGTTCATATCAGAAAGGCCAGCATGACAAGTTTCTCCAGGAGAACCAACAGCACACCATCTCCCTCTCCAGTTCTTTTCTGCGCTTGGCAACAGTCCTCAGGGGGGCCTTCCACACCCAGCACCACACTGATTCAGTTCAGCTGAGTGTTCCAGTTGACCCTTAGTTGATCCACCACAGAGGTTAACACCTCTGAAAGCAATGACGATACTATGGTCGCGATCCTGCTTCTGGCTCAGGGCCTCAACTGGGTGGCATGAGAGCCACCAGCCCCCCAGCTCCACCACCACCTCACTGGCCCCTATCTTCAGGGCACAGGCCCTTGGAGAAATAAAATCACACCATGAAATGACCTTGAGGGGTGACTGACATCACCCTAGGACAAAGATTTATCATTCTATAATGGAAAGACAGGCAGATCAAGTGGAACCTGCAACTCACAGCTTTAATTCAGCAGCAAATCTTCATTCCTTCAGAGTTAGGACAAAACTTGTCACTGAATTTCCACCTAAAGAAGCATGGCCAGAAATCTGCCCTTTCACAGAGATGCAGCCTCTAGACCTGGGTCCAGCCGGGGAGATAGCTCAGTGGCATAAGTGCCCGCTGGGCACGCTTAAGGTCCTGCTTCTTGCTGCCTTCTCAGTGGTGCAGATCCAGGTGCTAGGTGATGTCATGCAGTGCACACCTGGATACAGGTCCTCACCTCCTCCACCTGCTCCCCTAGGGCAGCTGTGTGAGGATGTCAAGCCATGGCATGTCTTGTGGCTTTGCCTCCTGATTTCTGGGAAAGATCTAGAGATATCAAGTCTTTAAATAACAGAGATTGCTTGGCATCTTGCAAATATGATCTCAGGGAACATCTACATTCCTGTGTCACTGGGCCAGGGAGGCCAGAGCTCTATGCTGACTGATAGGTACAGTTGGTGGGACATGTCCTCAGCATCCAGGAAGCACAGCACGAGCCACTGCAGACACCTGGTTCCTGTGGGTACCTCTGGCCCTGGGGACAGCAGGCCCACCTGACAGGTGGTGCTCTGTGCTGCTGGGTCAGAACTCAAGGTCTTGTGAGACTACCAGGGCATCCCCAAGTCTGCTGATATCTGAGAGATTGGATTTGGGTACCCTTGTTGTGGTAGAAAGAAAGAAGAGGCAAAGGAAAGAACCCTAAATAAAAAGGGTGAAAGCATTACTTGAGGATGTTTTGCCCAGGGAGCATGAATAGTAGGGTAGGGACACAAGCTCCCATTGCAGAGCCTTGCCATTTTCTGCTCCGTCTGGCCTGGCCTGTGGAAAGCGGCCTCAGAGCTTGTGTAGAAGTCACTTGCTGCCTTCAGACAGGAGGTCAGCCCTATCTGCCCATCGTCCTGTAAGGGAGAGGGCAGTCAGCTGATTCCCCATTAGCCTGCACAGATCAGTCCCAGGGCGGTCACTGGCCAGGGTGAATGCTACGTGGTCCCCTGTCTGGTGATGACCCTGCCCTTGGCATGGCTGACCAGTGACCTCACACCTGGCTCTCACAGCTGCTCTGCGATGTGACCTAAATAAAGCTGGAGCCAGGCATTTCCTCCAGAGCACCATGGAGATAGGGCACATTACTCTAGCAATGACTTCAGAACCTTAAAATGAGTTCCACTCTGCCAAGGCGCATTCCCTCGGGTCTAACATCCCAGCTTGATGCTGCCCTGCTTTCCTGGGAATCTACAAGCCCAAAAGAGGTCCCTGTGCCCCAGGTGGGAGATGAGAAACCCTCCTCAGGCACCCGCCACCCTCCCTGCCCGCCCTGCAACTTAATTCCCTGCCTGTTTGGACTAGAGACGTTTAAACCCACTTTGGTTTCCCAGAATTCTTCTCTCCCTACCACAGCCTCTGGGAAACCAAATACTCTTTTTCACTGAGACAGGTTTTGAATAACACTGCCATTCAAGATTCCATCATCTGTTCTTTAAAGTGTGCGTAAGGAGTTGCCAGTGTCTATATCCTGCCTCGTTGTTTCAAAAATGAATTTTAAAGGTTGATTCCTCTCCCTGAACCCAGCCAGGTTTAAGCAGAGGCAGGCATGGAGGCTTCCCTGGTGTAGAGGTAGAAGGGTCCAGAGCAGCCCCAAATACTGATGGGGTCATGGTGTCCCATCTGGAGCCTTGGGAGGCCTGGTCAGGTAGGGGGTATCTTGTAACTAGACAAAGTTCTGCATGGAAAGTAAGCACCTCTAACTCTTCTTGATTTTTTAAAAAATGTATTTAGTACAGGGTCTACAGTGTTCTACTACACAGATCAGACTCATAGTAATCCTCCTGTTTTCAGCCTCCCAAACGCTGGGATTACAGGCACATGCCACCATGCTGTCTCAAGCACATCTCAGCATACCCCAGGGGCGGGGCTGGCACGGCATGTGGAGCTGGAGAATCGAACCCCATCCCTGCTCTTCTAGGTATTTTTTTTTAGGCCACTGTCCATGAGGGTATTCATCGGCTTCCTGTTACTGTAACAATTACCCGGTAGAGTAAATTTAGAAAGAAAAAAGTTTTCCCCAGCTCCCAGCTTGGGAGGATTCTGTGCAGGGTCAGTTGGTCTTGTTGCTTTTGGGCCTGTGGCAGCTCAGCACACCCTGGCAAGGGCACAGGCCTGGGATGGAGGAATGCTGTTCACCTTGTGGCCAGGTGCAAAAGAGAAAGAGGAAAGGGTTTTGCACAGCCTTGGGACAAAGGCCCTCCCACAAGGCCCACCTCTTTGGGTTCAAGCTGGGGACTCAGGCTTGGGGACATCCTGGATCTACACAGGGTCACCCTTAAAGGCAGCACTGGCTTATGAGTGTTTTAGAGGGAAGCACACCTGTTTCCGCGTGAGTTTCCATAGCCCCGTCCTCCTGTGATGAGCAGCCAGGGGCCCCAACATGCGTCTGTGCATCCTATTGGCCTGCACCAGACCCGTCTCCCTGCAGAACCATGGGCCTGGGGCCAAACACACAGCCTACTGTGTGCTGTGCTGTGTCTGGCTCTGGTTTCAGCCATCAACAGCTGGCCATGCTCAAGCACTTGCATCCCCTCTGCCCTTCCTCTAAAGCTTCTCTTGGGCAGGTTTGGCAGGTGCTCCAGGCTGCATCTGTGCCCAGAGTGGCAGCAGAGGGCACTGGCTACCCCAGGACCCTTGTGCATAGCTGCTCTGAGAAAGCAGGAAGGGAAGGGGCATCTCTGGAGGCCCTCTTTGTGCTGTGAGTCCGAGATTCACCCCTTCCCTCCCAACTTCAGCAGAGACCCTGACCCAGGGGCCAACTTCAACATCAACAACACAAAGTCTTTTGAGCAAGGTCAGGACACCAAGAGTAGAGCCCATGTCTGAGGGGGAGCAGCAGCTCTGGGGCAGAGAGATCCTGACCCCCACTGCAACCAACAGAGCCTGCCTGGGCCTCCACATTGAGCAATTTGGGCACATGCTGCTTGGGGCTACATTTGCATTTGCATTTTGACCAGCCTTGAAGCACTGGGAGAGAATCCCCAGTGAGAAGTCTTAGGCTGGGTTAGGACCAAGCTTCTGCCTTCTTTATTCACCTTGCTATCCGTAAAAATCACCGGAGGGCTCGGCGTTGTGGCATACATCCACAATCCCAGCTCTCAGGAGGCTGAAGCAGGAGGATAACTGAAAGCTTGAGGCCAGCCTAGATGATTTCAAGACCTTGTCTCACCGAAACGAAACAAAACAAAAAACCAAGTTTCATCACACACAAGGACCTCCCCACCCCTGACTGCTGTGGCCTCCACAGTACCAAGCCTGGCCCATGGTCAGCCCAGGCTGCACAGCTGTCAAGTGACGGCACTGCAGAATGTGCTCAGCACGCCCTGTGGGCAAGTTCTCCATATGCAGGAGTCTGCATTCAGCCAGGCATGGTGGCCCACTCCTCCAGCGCAGCACTCTGGCCGATTGAGGCAAGAGGACTATAAGAGGGGCTGGGGACATAGTGCAGTGGGTTGATTCCTCAGTGCTGGGGAAAAAAGAATCAGCGTTTATAGCCCCTCATCAAGACCTCATGATTTCCATCTCTGGGTGAATGGTCCACACCCAAACGTGATCATTAGAAAAATCTTGGGCCAAGGCTTCTCTCACTCATGCTTCCTTCCCTTTTTAAAAATTGGTCTGTGTCTGCAGTCCATAGTGACCCCATGCACGGTGGGGCACTGCTGCACGTGCATCCCACAGCTTCACTCTTTCCACATACACACGCCCTCCATCTCTTGTTCCCTTGCCTTTTGCAAAAGGATCTATCTCCATGCTGCCTATTATCTATCTTTTGTTTTGGCTCTTTATTTATACTTTGAGGCCGATGAGACAGCTCAGTGGACTAAGCACCTACTTAAGCAAAAGCAGGGACTGAGGCTTGACCCCCACACACACATCCCTGCCCACTTGCTGGCTGAGAGTGATGAGCCAGCCCCCAAGACCAGGCATGGTAGCACATGCCTGTAATCCCAGCGCTGCAGGGACTGATGACCGGAGGATCACTGAGTCTAAGCTGCATAGTGAGACCCTGTATGACATACATGAAATAAATAAATAATAAAAAATTAATAAAATAAAATTTATTTATGCTTTGAGTTTTTCATATGAGAAATCATGCAATATTTAAGCATATGTGTCTGATTTATTTCATTGTGCTTGCAAGGGTCATCCCTTTTCCTACAAATGACTTGAGTTTATCCTTCTTTGTGGCAGAATAGTACTCTGTTATGTGTAAATACCACATGGGTTTACTTCACTTAGACTGATGTCCACTGCGATAGACTTAGGACTTGCTGGGTCCTCTTACTGGGCAATGGGGAGACAGCTACCTATCATGATGCACCATCAGGCCAGTGGAGGACCACCTGGGTGACTCTCCTTGAAAGAAGGGCATTATTTCCATTTTGGCTGTGCCTGACCCTATTTCCATATATTGATAGGTACAGAGCTGGCTAGGACTTTGCTTTCTCCCTTCAACTGGCTTTAAGCAGTGCATATTAGTCTAGCCAAGGTGCTGGCAGTAGTCTTTGAAGATAGCAAGTGTGTTTCCCTGATAATCTATACCCGCTGCTCTTTAATATGAGCTGGGTCAAGACAGTACAAAGAGCTAATGCTCTACACTGTTGGTTGGTATCGAGCCTCAAGATAGAGGCTAAGACTTCCTGGAGCTTGAAAGATTACACATCAGAGCTGAAGCACCAGACCCCAAAACATTAGATACTATCTCAGTAGTATAATGCAAATCACTTTTTCTGCATATCCTTCTCTCCGCCTACTGCAGAGGTACCCCTACCTAGCTCAGCTCACAGTATTCACGTAATTCCCGAAATTCTCAGTTATTCATCCTCAAGCCACTCTTCCTTCATTGACTGAATAAAACCCAGGTTTGGCCCTGGGTCGAGGCCTTTTTTCTGGATAGTCATCACCATGGCTGGGCTGGACTTGGGAACCCTTGGCTCCCCATAACTATAAATATGCCTTAGTGTCTTTATTCTGACCATGGGTTGCACTGGGAGTGGTAGATTAAAATTAACTTGATGGGATTCCAATAATGTATCTTGGGATTACAAATATAAACTTCTCGGACAGAGACAAGGACTGGGAGGGGCTCCCTACAAGGCCCAAGGGAATGAGGGAAGCACTGACAGATAGCAGGGAGGAGCCACTCACAGTGTGCAAACCACAGACCATCTCACACAAGTGTAGGCACATACAGTGTCTTGCAGCATGGGCTTGTCTGCCTGACCTCTGAGGCCCTGCACATACCACAGGGTTCAGTGAGCCAAGCCAGCGGGTCTCAGTGCAGAGGTCCCTGATGTCAAAGGCCAGGCTACTCAAGAAGCCAGATCCAGCCAGCCAGAGGGTGGGGGGTAGGGTGAGTAACCAACACCCTAGCAGGATGCGACGAGGACCAAAGTGAGCCAAATGAGCTAGCAGTATGGGACACAGGAGGGGCAGCTGCAAGAGAGAGTGGAAGGCTGAGAGAAGGACACAAATGCAACCAAGGAGATCAGAGCTGAGAGAGGACAAAGCTGTGATGACTGCCAAGGCTCATGGCAGGAGCACAGCAATCCACAAAGAATGTCCAAGCCTCCAAGGCCAGGGCCATGCTCCAAAAGAGAGCCACACTGCATGCAATCCCAGTGCTCAGGAGATTGAGGCAGAAGGATCACTGTGAATGCAAGGCCAGCCTAGGCTACACAGCAGCATCCTGTCTCAGAGAGAGAGAGAGAGAGAGAGAGAGAGAGAGAGAGAGAGAGAAGGTGCCAGCTTCACAGCTGACAAGCTGGCTCCAGTATAAGTACTGCATGCTGATTGCACCACTGGAACTCCAACAGCCTGGTTCCAGTGCCCGCCCAATGCCCTACCCTGTGCCCTGCCCATCCAGGGTGCTCAGCATCTGAGTGGTCTGGATGCTCAGCATCAGGATTATTTTTCAGGATTATGGATCGAACCCTCTGGTGGCCACAACTCAGCACACAGCACCCTCAGAGCTGACTTTGGCCCCCTGCTCTACTTAAGCTCATGGAGAGTAGAACCATGTTCAGTACTTCCACACTGCATTTCTTCTATGCCTCCCTCTCACAGCACACAGACCAGATGGGATGGGGGGAGGGACAATCCCAATGAAGTGATGTCATCCTAACTGCACACAGAACCAGTCAGAAAGGTGCCATTCTGGACCAATCAGAAAATTGCTATTTGCAACCCTTCATTTGAATCTGATGCTCTACACAAGACCAGTTGGAAGACACTCTTTCCAATCCTTCATTTGCATGCCTGCAAACCAATCAAGACACTTCCTGGCTCATTTACATACAGCAGGAAACCAACAGATCTTCTTGATAGGACAGTTTATACTGGGTGTGATGCCAAGTGAGCATTTATAGGACGACAACCTGATGGCTTATTTGCCTGAGAGGGTGATGACCCTAGGATGTTGGATACAAAGGACCCTTTGGCCCCATTCTCAGGCTGTTGTGAGCCTTCTCACCAGCCTGCTGTCTGTCACCTTGCTGAGTGTTCACCTTTTCTACCTTCAGTAAATGTGCACCCTCGCTGCCTTTTCTGTGTGTCCTGTCCAGTTTCCTTTTTAGGACATCAATAGGGGGAGAGACGCTCCACAGCACTGCCCACCTGGAGAAGCAATGCCAATACCTGCTGTAAATGTCCAGCCCTGGGAAATATCATACACCAGTTAGGGTAGTTGCCACTTGATTGCTGGTTTCAGAATCGACATCAGGGATTGGTGAGCACCCTTCTCGTTGTGCCCAGGAGTGGGCCTGGGGCCTGTGTCTGGCCCCTACATCCTTCCTCTCTGGCACTGTCCCCTGCTCTGCTTCCTGACCCCCGTGAGCTGAGCAGCTGTGCTCCACCACAACCTTCTACCATAATGTCCCTGCCTTGGAGCAGCTGACCAGGGACTGAATCCATGCACAAATCAAATCTCTCCTCCTTAAAGTTGTGTGTATCATATTGTGTCTCACCGACAAAAAAGCTAATATAACCTTGTTCTGTGTGTCTTATCTGGACACTCTGATATTTCTTATGTCAGCCCCTGATCTCCAACTTGGATCACCTGTCTTGTGAGCTCACTGATGGTCTCAACTGTCTGCTTCCTTTGGGTACAGGAGCTGCTTTGCCCAAGTGCTGTTATACCAGACCTATTCATATCCCTGTGCAAATGCAGCCTGGGACATGGATCCCAAATGCAGAAATACTGCCTGTGTGGTAAAATTTGAGGAGGAAGGAAACAGAAACTACACTATAGGATGGGGGAGAATATTCTACACTCTTGTGATCTTGGGGATCAGTGGCCCCTGAAACTGGCTACAGAGAGGTGCCAAGCTGTGGGAGGGCCAAAGACAGCCCTGTCCTGCCCACTTTCACAGCTTAGTGGGCTCCTTGGCTGACAGTGAGTGACTGGAGCCAAGGCCTTTCCACAGACCCACAGACTCTTGCCAGGGACAGATCTGTTGCCAATCCCAAGTGCGTGTTGTGACCCTACAGCTATGGGGCCCTTGCCAAATTTGGTCTTCAGGAACATGATCTGCAGACAGGGCAACTCAGGAACTGTCATCTGAGTGCAGAGCCTATACACCCCTTGCCCTTGCATAGAGCTAATGAGTCAAACATAGGCTGTTGACAGGCATGTCAGAGGACTGTCCCTCGATGCCCTTAAAGTGAATACACGTTCATGGAGATGTAGTGTAGAAACAATCCTTTACCCCTTTCAAGTTGGAGAGACCAAGAACTCCTGTATCCCGAGCTTTCTGGAGGGGACAGAAGAGCTAGATGTAGAATGTGGAGATTTCACAGTGATCTAAGGGCCGGAAGACACGGAAAGAACCAATTCAAACACAGGCTAAAAATACTATCTGGGCCCCGGCAACAATGAGTAACACGGCTCTTCCCAGCTCAGACAATTACTGTAAGAGGAAGGATTGTGTCAAAGCTTGCACAGTTAAAAGATGTCTGATGAGGAGCAGAGAGAAGAGTGATCCAGGTTCATGGAGCACACACCCATGTGTAAGACACCGCTCACCTCTGGGACATGGGATGAGTGCAGATAACAAAACAGTGTTGTGGTGCCTTCCATCTGCACAAGCCCAGACTACATCAGTATCTGGGTTCTGTCTCCCCAGCATGTCCTATGTGGCAGGGGTTGAGAAGGGTGGTGGTAAGGAAGACTGTGGTCCATGTGCTATGCACGTGTTCTCAGAGGACTGTCATTGTTTCAGCTCTGTAACAAAATACTTAAGATAAACAACATAAAGGAGGAAGCATTTATTTTGGGCTCATGGTTTCAGCCCATGGTGGACTGGTTTTGTGGCTATGGGCCCATGTGCTGCAAAGCATCATGGGAGAAAGTGGCTCACTCCTGTGGGTAGGAGATGGAGAAGGGTGGAGGAAGGGTGAACCCACTTTCTTAGGGCTCCCACCTCCATGAACCCAGTGGGCTCTGAATTTGTCAGAGGATGGGACCTTGAGTAAAGCAAGCACCTTCAAAGCCCAGCCCCCTCCCCAGGCATCTCAGCCCAATTCAGTGGATGCTCAAGGTTCACTGTCAGCTATTCCTTCTGGAAACTACACAGCCTTGAGGGGTGGCTATGTCTGAATTGCCTGTCCCTGCTGTGACAACAAAAATGGACTAACAGCAGGTAAACCACATGGACGTGTTCTCCCCAGTCCTGGAGGCTTTGAACCCAGGATGAGTTGCAGTCAGGGGCAACATCTGAGGGCTTGTTGAGTCACAGATGTTACCATCCAGCCATGCCCTCACCTGGTACAGGGACAGGGAGTTCTCTGGGGTCTTTTAGGAGGACACTAATCTTATTCAGGAAGTTCTACCTTTAGCAACCAAGGTTCTGCTTGGGATCCAAGACAGTCCTGCGAGACACTCACTGTGGAAGTTCTGGCTGCTGGTGAGCACTCCAGAGGTGACTGGATCACACTGTCTGTCACACCACACTGCTTAGAAAATAATGACCACACTCAAAGGGCTGCTCAGCACCAGTGCCATGATGGGACTTTGACAGAGGAACTGTATCAGGCAAGACTGCCCAGGCCTCCGTACAGGGTCACAGCTGTGCAGGGGACTTGTTAGGGCCCAGGTGCTGCAGCATGTAAGGCAATCAGGGTTAGGATGCAACTGCCTCCAGGAAAGGGACCACCACACAGGCATGGCCGGAGAAGGCATGGGGAGCCTGAGGAACAGAGAACAGAGATGCAGAGGACACAGAAACTCAGCTGGGCTCTGGGTCAGAGCTTCAGCGGGCTGGAAGTTAGGTGGGAGGCTGATGAATGCCAGGAAACCCCATCCCATTTCACAATACTGGCCCAGCTGGAAGCTAACTGTGGGGCCAGGATGTATCCCTATACTGTCTATCTTTCATAGACCTAAGAATACAAAGGAATGAAATTAAGAAGCTGCATGTGGTGGCACATGCCTGTCATCCCAGGACTCTGGAGTCAGGTAGGAAGACCCGTATGAGTTCAGGGCCAGCCTGGGCTATCTCATGCATTCAAAGAGCGTGCACACACACACCTAAATTTTTTTAAATGAGATGATGGGAACCAGTTGGCAGGACAGAAGAGGGAGCAGGCCCTGGTGCTCCTAGGCCTCTTGTTTCCTCTTCAGATTTATTGTCCCTTGCAACAGCCTGGAATGGTTCTTTGATTTCATCACAATGGCAGGCCTATAGGAAAAACAAACTCACACTTCTTTTCGTTCCCTGTTCTATTCTCACTCAATGTGTCAGGTTTTCTTGGGTACCACCCAAGCAATACTGCAGATTTCAGTCCTATCTTCAAATCTGTCCCCGCTTCCATGCCAACTGCAAACCCAGGTGGTGTGCCCTCTCCTTTGCTGAGTAGCTATAAACTGGTGAGGCCCAGAGTACCCAGGGAAGCACTTGCTGAGGGTTAAGGTTCCTTATCCACAGTATCACAAAAGGTGCAGGTGAAGGGGCACCCAGCATGATGTGCAGGAAAGGGCTTAGCCTCCTGCCCTCTCCAGAGTGCTGCCCTCCAGAGACATCCAGGTATGAAGAACCCACAGGTGACCGAGCCCGCACTGTGGGATTTACAGAGGCTTCATTACAAGAAACAGTAGATTGACTGTCTGGCCTCTTCTCCCAGAGCTTTAGAGCTGAAAGTCCCAGCTCTGTAATCCTGCTGGGTCCTTCTGGCCATGGGTCCCAGTCTGAAGCCACCTGAGCACTGCTAGCAGTCAGCTTACATACCCAGAACAACATCACTTGGGGCTTTGGGCTCTAAGGGCTTCCAGAGCCCCCTGCCAGGCAGTGGGGTGGAGAGTAATAATGCATCTCTCACAGCCACACAGAACAGGAAGGTAACATTGTTGCTGTTTTATCAGCAGGATACTAATCCTCTAAAATTCAACCCTGCCTTCTCCAGGAATTGAAGTTAGCTCATTAGAGCTATGTTAAGACAAAAATCCCTCCCATTCTAGGGCTACAGAGAAGGGGCATTACCACTTTCACCACTTTGTTGGTACAGGGGAAGCATGCCATGGGCTTGGGTGAGGGAAGGGAAGGGAGG
>NDGN011557450.1:15132-28190 GCA_002564285.1 Tympanoctomys barrerae | reverse complement strand
AGAGAGAGAGAGAGAGAGAGAGAGAGAGAGAAGGCATGAAACTATCAGTCACTTATTTATTTGGGGGATCTTGTATGAGACAGGGTTTCCACTATGTAGCTCAGGCTGTGATCCTTCTGTTTCAGTTCCTGAGTTCTAGGACTACAGGTGTGCAACACCATGCCCAGTTAAAATTTTAGCTGATTTTTGTCAGACCAAATTCTTCATTACGTTTCCAAGTATCTTAAAATTTTGGAGTTCTTAGCACCAACAACAGTAAATCCAGCACATAAACTATGAAACCACAGAGCACCGTGGCTCTCGCTGCCGGAAATGCTGGGTATCAGCCATCATTAGCTCGACCCAGGAGAGGGGGGAAAGTGCCAAGGCACCTATTTTTAGGTATTATTTCACAGGTGTCAGGACAGACAGTGTATTGAATCAACTGAGTCACACTGGAAAGGGAGAAGAGGAAAGCAAGATTCTGCTCTGCGGGAGAAAGGAGATTCTGCCGTTAGGCTCAGTTTTCCTAGGAGTGCCTGGCAAGCAGACTTTTAGTGTTCATTCTACAAAGTCTTATCAAATGGAGTTCCAAATACCATGTTCTAGGAGACATTTGAGGATAGAGATGAAGATGCTTGAATGTCTCACATTTACAGCATAAGCATGCCAAATCTAAAAATCAGGTTTTGGAGATTATTAAGTACAAGAAGCACTTCTAAAATCAAATTTAAGTGTGCATTCACATTCCTCTCTCTTCTCTTACCCTCTTTTAAGACAGGGTCTCACTACGTAGTTCAGACTGGCCTTAAAATCACTATGTAACCTAGGCTGGCCTTGAACTCTTAGCAGTCCTCCTGCCTCAGCCTTCAGAGTTCTGGGATTACAGGTGTGCACCACCACGCCCAGCTTTGTATTTCTCTTCTCAAGCTAGCAGCAATGTCATGCACCAGAAGCACCAAGCTAACTCTCATTGCAAGGGAAGAGGTAAATGCCAAGGGGTAAAGTCTCCGAGATTTAAAAACAAAGACTAAAACTAAACAAAAAGATCCTTCCATCTGTTTCATCTAGTCATTCCATTGTGTGCAGTTCCTCTTGGAGCTTGTAGTTCAAGGTGGGAGGTGGTCTCAGGGACTCTGAGTGCTGTGACAGACCTGCAGCCCAGCTGGCCCAGGGCAGTGACTATCTGCCAGCTCCCTCTTTCTGCCTAGGTGTCAGCACAACGTTGGTCAAGGATAATGCTAGACCCCTCGATCTATGGCTGCTGTACAGACAGGGGTTACTGAGGGATCCTGAGCACATCCTGTTATGACCAAGCCCTGGCATTGCCATGGTGGCCTTGGGCTTACTCTATGTCTGTGCTGCTGGGAGAGACCTCCCTGCCTCTGTCTCAAAGCTCCCAGCAGTTGGTCTCATGGAGTTTACCATGTGTCTCTGTTATAGACAGGGAAACGAGGCTGAGGACAGCAGTAGCTGGAGAGGCCCTGAACCCAAGGGAGAGTGTGGGGGACCAGGCTTTGTCAGACAAGCATTAGTTTGCAGTCACAGTGAACAAGAACCACGGGGACAGAGAAGTTCAGAGACAGAACAACCAAGATGACAGAAGGTGTTGCATGGCCACTGTGACAACTCTGCTGGCGCCAGTTTGGAAAACCCTTTTTCTTCTCACTTTGTTCTAATAAACAACTTAGACAGGACAGTGGCCAAGAGGCCTGGGAGACACATGCATACCACAGGCCTCAAGTCCTCAGGGGCCTGTCTCCAAAGTGAGTAGACTAGGTTAGTCCTGATCTCAGTCTGACTCAGAGGGTCTGAGCCTTGTCATTTTTTCATATTAAAAACTTCTAGAAAGGGTCAGGGATGTAGCTCAGCAGCTGAGTGTCTTCCCAGCAAGCTCAAGGTCCTAAGTTCAATTCCCAGTACCAGGAAAAAAAAAAAAAAAAACAACTCTGAGACAAAGAGCTCCCTTGGCAGCCCACTTTTGTGTCCCCTTCTGACTACTAGGAGCTGTTGCCACAGAGTCTGGGGCTGGAGGACAAAGCCAATACCCAGGACCAAGCAGGAGTTGGCCAGAGGGTGCCCCATCCCACCAGCTGCTTCCTTGGAACCTGGTGCTATGGACTGTGGACTTCCAGCCTGCAGAACCATGAGAATGAACTTCTGTTGGAAGCCATCAAGTTGGGGAAGCTTGGTCAGGCAGTCATAGGATGCAGGTATAGCTCCCTCAACCCAGCCTGGCTATTGAAAGGCTCAGAGACCTGTTCAGAATGAAAAAAGAGCTGGGGTGGGGTGGGGTGGCAGAGGCAGGAACATCCCACTTCCCACTCTGCAGAGGCTGCTCTGAACACCAACTCCTCTGGCTCATTGGAGGGCTGTGTTTGGTCAGCACCAGCAGCTCACATGGCTGATGTTCATAGTCTTCTGAACCTCACAGCACTAAGCACCAACAAAACCCAGTTTCAAGGGAATAGAGCCTTCAGGAGCTGCTGGCTCAGGGTGAACCCTAGCAACAGGCCAAAGCCCTGGTGTCATAGTTACAAGATTGGTCTCAGCACTGCAGAACATGCAGGGTGCTCAAGCTGAGGAGACTCTGGCCCACAGTGGCCAGAGGGACAGCACAGGAGTGTCCCTCCATCATCAGAGGGAGCCACCCTGGGAAGAGAAAGGACAAACCTTGAAGATGGACAGATAGTGGGGGAGGAAGAGGAGAAGCACTGGGCAGACAACTCAGGAGCAGAGACTTCAGGCCACCAGAGGCCATGGGAGGACAGCACCCAGCTAAGTTAGATGCAAATTGTGATTGTGTGTGCCTGTAATCACAGCATTTGGAAGGCTGAGGCAGAGGATCTGCCACTAGTTCAAGGCCAGTCTGGACTCCATAGTAAGTTCAAAGTCAGCTTACACTTTTTAGAAGGCCCCTGTCTCTGTCTTCCCCTACAAAAAATAAGGAAGGGGAAGGGAAGGTGGCAAATATAAAGCTAAGAGTTTGGCTGAGAGACAACAAATTGGCCAGAGATGCTGGGGGCCAGGAACAGAAGAAGGGCTGGTGAGTATGGGGCACTTAATGGTGGACAGATAGGACCTAGAGACAGTGAGGTAACAACATAGATGGCAGCCACCTAGTAAGTGGGATAGGGCAAGGGACAAACTCACTGAAGAGCAGGATGCAGACAGTGAGCTGAGCTGTGCAGTTGCTGGGTGCATGGCTGAGGGCATCCACACTGGTGATTCTAACTTAGTTCATAGATGCAAGGCATCCTGTGTAAATGAACACAGGTGGATCCTGGGACTGGTCTCCACTCCACAGAAACAGCATGTTTCCACCATGGCTCTGCACACTGTGAGGCTGAGGCAGGCTGAGGCATATAGGACATGCACAGAGGGGTGGGAGGATCTGGGTGGATGGATCCAATGGCACTGGGCAAGGGGCTACAGAGAACCTGCACAGGAGGCGTGGGGCACCACAGGGAAGCATCAAGCTCCAAGGGGCTGAAAAACATGTGTGGAGGTGGGGAGGGATTGCTCAGACTGACAGGACAACACACTCAAAGGCCAGAGGCAGAAGGCTCAGAAACCCTGTTTATTTACTTGCTTGTTTTGAGACAGGGTCTCACTAGGCCTCCAGGCTGGCCTAGAACTCATTAAGTAGCTCAGGCCAACCTCAAACTTTTCAAGATTCTCCTACTTCAGCCTCTCAAGCACTAGGATCACAGGTGTGTGCCACCACTGCCCTTATCCAAGGGTGTGTGGGTTGGGCTCAGGTGCAGGTGCTCATGGAAGGCAAATTTCCCACAGGAGCCAAGGAGAGTCTCTGAGTTGTTGACAAGGATGGAGGAAGCCTCTGCTTGTTCAAAAGATCATTTCAGCTGCAAACCCAGAATAAAGGAAACTGGAGGCTGAGGAGTGGCGAGGAAGCCATGAGGGGAGGGAGAAAGTGGCTGCAGATAAGACATGAGCAGTACAACGGACAGAACTTGGTAACAGGCTGACCCCTGGAGGTACAGAAAGAGCCAGGGCTGGTGCCAAGGTCCAGGATCAAGTTCTTGGGTGATTTCCCAGGGCAGTGAGACTGACAGCCAAGGTCAAGGTCCCAGGGTGAGCCTGGCAGGGTCAGAGGAACCAATGTGGGCAACTGGGAAGATAGAAGTCAAGAAAGCCTGGAGAGTGCCACCTGAACTATTGGCTCAGAAGAAGGAATTGGTAAAGTGCCAGCAATTAGAGGGCAGAGGTGGGAATGGCTCTGCCACACTCAGCAGTCTCTCTGCTTACACTGGAGACACCAGAGGGCACTAAGCTTCATGGCAGTGCACCGCTGTTATTCCAGCACTTTGGAAGGCTGAGGCAAGAAGATCCCAGGTTCAAGCCCAGGTTGGCCTAAAAGTGACTTAGGGAGACCTTATCTGAACATAAACAAGTACATCACAGGGGACTTTAAACTCAAGGCCCAGGCTGGGGAGATAGCTCAGCAGTCTAAGTGCCTGCCTGGCAAGCGTAAGGACTTAGGTTGGATCCCCATTACTGAATGCCATGCTGGCCCCACCCCAGGCCCTCAGAGCAGGCCACCAAAATTAGGTATGGCAGGGCACGCCTGTTATCCCAGTGCTGAGAGGCTGAAACAGGAGGATCACTACAAGTACAGGCTGCATAGTGACACCCTCTACCAAATAAATTTTAAAAAATTAAACTCAAGGCCCTCTGAAAGATGCAATCACTTTCAAGTACAAGGGCTCACTTTGCAGCCACACAACTCAAAACATAAAGGTATCCTTACAGGTTCTTAAACAGTTCGAGAAATGTTTTAGGTGCAAATATTTTCAGACTAACAGTCGTAGAAATTAGTGAAGCAAACCCCACTGACAATAGAGCTATGGATATGGGGACAAATTCTTCATATCCACGAGCCTAATGCCCTATTATTTCTTCTACACACTTGCCAAATACCTCCTCTATTACCTTATGGAGGATTAAGTGCATACCATGACAAGAAAATTAACATAGGCTTGTAAAGTATTAAAGCTGATTTTTAAATCCAGGAATTTTCCAGGGTCTGGTCTAGGATTTCCACTTTGGAAAACAGTGCTGCAAGTTTCTGTAGGCTTTGGCGAACACATCACGCTGTCCTCTGTAGCTGGCCTGACCCAGAGAACCTTTTTGGAGCGCTGCTCTGTACAGTTCAGTATTTCTGTGAGCGGGTCTGGTTTTGGAGTCGTCATAGTCATGCAACAAAAGGAAGCTTTCGAGATACTGAGGGAGGGCTAGGATTACGGAAATTAAGATGCTGCCCCTGCTCACTGAACTTTCTTTTCAGAGAGATCTGTGACAGCGCGTGACTCAAGCCCGGATCTGCAGCTCTACCGCAAGTCTCCCGCAGCTGAGCAGCACCGGCCAGACCTGGCCGGAGGCGCTCACGCAGGAGGAGCCGCTATCGCACGTCGCGGGCCCGCCGGCCACCAGCTTCGCGGCCTCATCCTATCGCGGGGCCCGGGCACTGCCCAAGCCCTCCAAGTGCTCCAGCAACAAGAACTGCAGCGACGACCACCTCCGCGGCCACGGTGCGGGGCGCGCCCAACCCCGGCCCGCATCAGCCGCCGCCTCTCAGGATGGCAGCGCGCCGGGCCGCGGCCAACTGGATGACACGGGGACCCACGCGCGGCGCCGACGCAGCCCACACCCCTCGCCCCGCCCTCCCGGCCCCCTCGCGCGCCTCCCTCACCACGCCCCCCGGCGCCTGTCGGCCAATCCCAGCACCACGCACGTGACGAGCGCTGCCTGCGATGACCTCATCCCTGGTGTGGGATGACGTCAAATTCAAGATGGATGGAATCACAGCGGCAGCGGCGGCTGCGGCGCGCGCGAGCCGAGTGTGAGCGGAAAGGAACCTGGCGCCTGCCTCGGAGCTGAAGAAAGGTGAGTAATTGCCACGTCCCTCGCCGCAGGAGAACTGCGGGGCCCTGTGGGGGACGATAGCCTGCCCGCAAAACGCGGCCTTTCCTGACGTAACTCTGAGGTGATTTGTCTCTTTTTCCTCCACCAGCGGGTTGCGGGCTCTGGGCCCTTCTGCGCGTGCGCGGCACCGTGGCGTTTACCGAGCATGCCCGATCTCCCACGTAGTCGATTGTGCTTTCACATTGCGCATGCTCTGTGCCCGCAGTTGGCCTCGCCCTGCCAACTGCGCATGCGTGGTCCTTTGGCCGGTGATGCGGTTTGCCCTGACCGGGCTGCCTTAGGTAGCTGCTGCGCCGAGACTGGGCGCGCGTCCCTCAGCAGCGCCGTTGCTACGCCCTGCGGGGGAGGGCGCGCGCCACCGTCTGGGCAGGTGCAAAGTTCCCTGGGCCGAGCGAGCGTGCGCAGATGGTGGTGGGCGGGCGTGGGGACCCCGCACCTGCCGCGCCCGCGCCTCTGCGACGGAGTGTGACAGCCCGGTGGCCAAGTTGGCCCAGCGGCCTGGCGCCTCCTGCGGACGGCCGGACCTCGGGGTACACCCGTTGCCGGCAGCCTTTGCCTGGGGCTCTGGGCGGGGAAGCGGGCCTGGACACCAAACGATGGAGCCCGCTGCACCCCGAGCCCTCTCCGGGCAGTCTTCATCACCCCGGCCCCGATCTCCTGGAGCACGTCTGGTGTGTGTAGGACCCGCACCTGGTGTCTGGGCCAACCCTTGCACTCGGAATCCCCGGGGTATCCCATGGCAGAAAATCGCGTCCGGACAGCACGGTAGAAGGGTTCGGACAGGTGCCTGATGATGGGGACCCAGAGAGGTTAAGAGCTCTCGCCCAACCTGGGACTTTTTCTGTAGTGCATGGGCTCCCTGCCTGTCACCTAGCATCTGAAGGCATGTGTGTTAGTTACAGCATAGTCCAGCAATTGTTCAGCAGCATGACCCTGAATCATCAGTTACCCAGTTGGTAGTCGGTTTCTCCTCGCTTAAGAGGAGAAAAGGTGGATTCATCCATTTTAAGATTTCTCATTGAAACTCGGTTTTTAAAACCTACCCTTTGGTGCTGAAAGGAGTAAGTCCTGGCTCCATCTCTAATGACAAATAGAGGTTAACATTACCTTTTAATGTTGATGTTCAAGTAAAAGAAGACACTTGAGGCTTTGGCAAACTTAAATGTAACTTTTCACTTACTTCATATTTCCTTTTAGCAGTATTGAAAGCATAGTGTGCTTTAGTCTATGGAAGTAAAAGCTGAAGAAAATATAAGCTCACTTCTGAGGAATTTACAGTATTTCATGTCAGGGGAAATAAATGTGTACAGTGGTAAATGTTGAAAAACTAAAAGTAACTGAAGAGGGGATGGGTTATTAAGCAAGTCTTCAAATGAGGAGATGACTGAGATAATTTTGTCCTCAAAGTCTTTTTTTTTTTTTTTTTTTTTTTTTTTTTTNCAGACCAGGGACTGAACTCAGGCCCTTGTGCTTGCCAGGCCAGCGCTTATTCTTCTGAGCTATCTCCCCAGCCCCTGTCCTCAAAGTCTTGATGGGAGGACAGACACTAGAGTTATTTAAGGACTAGGTATATATGTCACAGTGATTAACCAAAGGGGAAGGCAGAGGCTCTGTCCCAGGAGACCTAGCAAGGGTGTGGGTCCCAACTCCTGTGCTGAACCTATATTGTGTACTGTGATGAGTCTAGTCAGCAGAGATACAGACTTGAGAGGTGTCATCATCTAGGAGTTGTTAAAGTTGTGAGGTTGGACGGACAGCAAAGAAGAGGCCAGGTGCTGGCACTGTCATGTGAGAAATAGCAGTGAGCAAATCCCCTCATTTCACTGTCACTGCACCACATATCTCCAGACCCTGAGCTGGGTTTAGGAGCATGCAGATAAAAAGGGGCTCTTCCTTATGAAGAATCTGGAGGATGACAGCAGGGGCATGCTGTTGAAATAGCTGAGGGGTTACTCTTAAAGAGACGGGGCATTCTAACTATCTAGGTGGCTGCTGCTGGCCAAGCCAAGTTGCAGAAGCTTTGTAGAGGTCCTGGTGCTCCATCTGTATCTTTCTGCAGAAAGCAAGTCAGGTGAGGTTAGAGAAGATATTTTAGGTGGCAGACCTGGGTGTGCAAGTTGATAGGGTAGATGGTAAGGAGTGCCTAGAAGGTACAGAGGTAAACGGAGACAGTGTGAACTTTATGTCAGTGTACAGTTTGGGGTTTTTCTCTGGCAAGTAATAAACAATGGTATTCTAAATTAGGGCAGTGATGTGACTAGCTTTGCTTAAAGAAAACAATAAAAAGACATGGTTTCTACTCCTGCATTTAACTCAAGTAAAGAGGACAAAAAACCCAACCAATGTTTATTGTTACACAGGATACCATACTGGGCACTGTGAAGAGTGCCAGGAGATAGTAAATAATTCATCATTCCTTAAGTAGCTTACCATCCTGTTGAGCCACAAACGACTAGCAGCATACACTGGTAAAGAAGCACTACATAAAGAAGGAGGTGTCTGTTCATTTAAGCTATAATAGTCAGGGAAGTTGTATTAAAATGTTGGCAGGGCTGGTTCCTCCTGTGACCTCTGCTTAACTTGCAGGTGGTCTCTGTCTTCACAGGGTTGTCCCTATGTAGATGTTTTTGTTCTGATTTTCTTTTAAGGTTGCTGGTTATACTGGATGCATATTTTAACTTAGTTGTCTCATTTTTGTTGAGTTATTTCTATAAAAACCTCATCCCCAGATATTGTGTTCTGAGGTACAGGGGCTTAGGGATTGGGCATGTGAATGGAGTGAGGGTGGGGGCACAACTCAGCCCTAATAAAACAAAGCTTCCCAGAGGACTTGGAACTTAAGGTGGGCTGGAGAGGAGTTAGGCATAGCCAACTGCAGATTTGGTAGCGAAACAAAAGGTAGCAAGGGACAAGAACCAGGACATTATCCCAGTGAGTAACTATGGGAAAGAATTTTACAAGCACTGATAATTTGAAAGCCAGTTTTTATAAAGCCTTGAAGTCCATGATTTTTTTAAATTTTGCATTTTAGTGTAATGGGGAGCCATTGCTATTATTGTTTTGTGCCAAACTAGGGCATAGGCTGGCTCTGTTCATTCAGGTCTTAGGTCTTACTAAAAAATAACAAGGGATGGGGAGATAGCTCGGCGGTCTAAGTACCTGTCTGGCAAGCACAGGGACCCATGTTTGATCCTACACACCACATGCCCTGCTGGCCCTGGAACCCTGGGCGTACTTGTAATCCCAGTGCTGGGGAGGCTGACACAGGAGGATTGCTATGAGTCCAAGCTGTGTAGTGAGACCCTGTACCAAATAAATAAAAGATTAAAAAAAAATTAAGGACAACAAGACCTTTCCTGACCATCCTTCACAGCCCTCTGCTACAGCAGCCCATCAGCCTTTAGGGACTTAGCTTGCTGAAAGTTCTCCATTTGTTTTCCTGGTTATCATCTAATTCACCTCACTAGAAAGTGGCAGCTTTGTTTGAGCACTCCATATTTCAGATGCATCTAACCACACCTCATGAGAAGAGTTTGGCAAATAAACTGAATCGCTAATGGTACTGGCTGTGCTCATGGGAGGCCTGGTCAGAGTTTTGCTTCAGGCAGCGCAGACTAGCAGCAGTATTAAAAGAGGGTTTGGAATACGTGACAGGAAGGCTGAAGGCCACGTGGAAATGGATTAGTTAGGGTTCTGTAGAAAGGAGAACAGAAACTGACCGGCTGGCTTGAATTGAAAAAAATGTATTATAGAAACATAAGGTTGTTCTTAAGAGTTTAGGGAAAAGCTTAAAAAAAAAAAAAAAAAGTGAGACTGGAAAGACTAAAACCAGAGAGATCCCAGGAATCAGTGTATGGAATCAGTGGTGGTTCTTCAGGCTCTGCTGAGATGGATCAGTACCATTCATCTGTGGCCTCTGTCATTCTCAAGACCCATATTCCAGGGGGAGGGGTTTTGTTGACTGGGCATTGGGTGTGTGTCTGCTGCCATCAGACTGTGCTCCCCAGCTGCTGGGATCTGTGCACTGCTGCAGTGTTGGGAGGGAGCTAAACTTTATGATCTGGAGTCATCTCAGAATATGCCTTTGAGCCAAATCCACAGGGGAAGGAACAGAGGAGACTGCAAATTTGTGAGGTGGATACAGGTGGTAACCTAACTCCACCTTCTGCCAAAGGATCCTCAGCTAGCTTGCCTGTGAAACCTGAGGCACCATAGATGCCCTCTGGATGTCTGCATTGTCAATAAGTGTGATGAGGAGACTGGACTCTTGGCCAACTTCCTGCTCCCTCTGAATAGTAAGGGCTGAATCCAGATGGGAGGTGTGTTTTTCTCTCCAGAGTCAAAGGCAGGTGCTCCGTGTGTGCAGCTAGGTGCATGCCTGTGTCATGTTGGGGTCAGGTAAGCAGTCTCCAACATGCAAGATGGTCAGTATGACCAGAGTTCAGTGTAGAGTGATATTCTGGGTGTGAGGTGACATTTTCCTGTAGAATAGTTGGCAAGAATTTTGCGAGTCAGTCCTAGAGAAGAGCTTACTTTTAATTCCCTTTAGCTGTGACACCATCCTCTGTTTTATTTCTGAAACCTGAAAGTAGGTAGATCATTTTGGTCCTTTTCTCATCTCTCACTCCTTCACGTCCTTGTATTGAGTAGCTTTCTTCATGTTCTGTTTCTGTCCCCAAAATGATCTGTATACCAAAATTGCTTCTTTCCAACTCCATTCCTTCAGAAATCTTCACTTCCTGCAGCTGATCCAGCCTTGGCATAAGAAAGAAGCCAGGTATGAATGTCCCACCCCCACTGTTTAGTGTACTGGAAGAATTGGAGATGGTGGTATGAAATAATTTTCTGGAATGCAGCTCTAAGGCTTCCTGGTCATTCTAGGGAATTGAACTGGTGGCCAGGATGAGCCTTCAGAAGTTGTTAAACCCAGAGAAGATGAGACAAGCACTTCTGATGTGTGTGCAGTAGAAATGTGGAGAAGGGAGCCTTTGGTCTGCTGTGAGTTTCATGTGGGAGCCTTAGACCTTCCCTAGGCCTCCACTAAGCACAGTTCTACCACCCTCTGCTCTGCCTCCCCCAGCCACCTCTAGAGGTTTCTGAAATCAGTATCCTCCTAGCACTGTGCATTCTTCACCAAAATGATGTCTAAAATGGCCAACTTGCTTCCCTCCCTTCATAGCACCCTCTATGTATGGGAAGGAGAGGGAAAGAGGTGAAAGTGAGGCATGTGCCAGCCAGGAGTTATGCCTTGCAGGTGAGTGTGCTTTTGCCAGTATTGCTTTGCTAGGCTCTCCCAGAAAGTCTGGTGGAGGAAGTGTCAGCCACATTTATGAAGCATGGAAACTGGCACTTGAAAAGACCAAGTGGTCTGTAGAGATGACCACCTGAATCATGGGCAACTAGTCTTGTCTGTGAGACTGAGGCTTTTCCATGGAACTGTGATGTCTCCCTTGAGCTTTTAGCCATAGTTTCTTACTTTGAGATTTTGGAAAGCAACATGAAATGGACAGTTCTGGCAGTTTTGGACAGTGTTTGTGTGCTAGGACCAAGTGGTCAGCCAGCCAGCTGTGTCAGAGTGTGGTTTCCAGGAGGTTCCTCTCAGCTTGGCCTGCTGCCCAGAAAAAAAGCCTGTTCTTTCACATCATTCCATATTCCCTGATTTTTCTGCTATGGTCACTGTGCTGGTGCTTGTGCATTGTCAAGCAGGGAACAGTGGAGATGGAAGGAGCCTTTGCCAGCAGTGGTAACCTGTAGTCAGACCTGAGGTGCCCTGTATTCGGTAAACCAGAGACACTGTGTCATAACTGACCCTGCAGAAAGATGGGATTTCCCATGTCTGGAACTGAGATGGCACCAAGGAAAAAGTGCACTGATCAACAAAGCAGCCTCTGAGGGCCACTGAACAGAGCAGTGGAAAAGTCCTGTGAGACCAGTCTTCACTCCACCAGCCAAAGAGGCTCACTGGGCTATCTCCTGTGTTCTCTATGTAGCAGTTTATATTTTCAGCTTAGTTGTTAAACTTCACAAATATATACATCTGTTGAGGTGAAAGAGTAAAAATCCAGAGCATGAATTGTTTGCAGCTGGCCTAGGAAAGGGCTGTTGTCTTCAAGCCCTAATAATTGAATTCAGATTATCAAGTAAGGATCTTCCATGAAGGAGACATCCATACAGCCTCTCCCACATCCAGGACTGGAAGCTAATGCTCCTGCTTTTGATCTCCCTTGGTCTCAACTGTAGACCCTCGCGTCCATCTTCCTCTCCACTTCGGTCCTACTTCTCCCTGCACATCCCCTTTGCTTCAGCCAGATGGGACCTCCTGCAGCTCCTGCCATGCCTCAGGTTCTGTCCTGTCTGCCCTTATTCCTTAATAACCTTTGTCTTTCCACACTCTCCAATTCCTTTCTTGGCTGCAGTCTTCCCAGGGTCTGGTGGCCTGTGTGTCTTCCTTGGCAGCCTGTCTGTTGCCTGTACACTGGACTGTGCCAGCAGACTAAGTTAGCCTGCCTGTTACTGTGCAAAGCTCCAACTCAACAAGGTAGGCCATGCTTCTTGGGTTCACATCCTCCTGGCAAGTAGAGTTATAGGACATTCTGGATGGATCCCAGCCATGAGGCACATGCAGTGTGATGTCTTTAAGAGCCCAGGCACATCTATAGCCATATCACCCTGAATACAGCTGATCTCATCTAAGAGCCCAGACTATGGGACTACTGCTGTCTCAATGGCCACAGGCGAATAGTTGACCTTCCAATTTTCCCAGCTTGTCAAACAGGGATGGTGACCTGTCTCTCAGAAGATCCTGTGAGAATTAGAAGAGGAAACAAGAGGCATTACTATGTAGGTTTAAGAGTTTGGCCTCTCTCTGAGCATGCTCCACTGCTTAACTGTGTGGTCTCCAGCAGGCACCTTATCCTCAGGGCCTCAGTTTCTTTGTCTGTATATTGACAGCAATAACACATACCTTTGAATGGTTGTGTAAATTCTTAGTTGATGAACAGAAGGTATTTACATACATTAGGTATTTCAAGTATATCATTAGTGTTTGCAAGGGAGGAGTAGAAAATAATATTGTAGGGGCTGGTGAGATGGCTCAGTGGTCTAAAGCACCTACTTAGAACAAGCTTAGCAAA